>JARQAD010000005.1:25732155-25857155 GCA_029955455.1 Quercus agrifolia | reverse complement strand
GCTACGAATGTCCAAAATATCCCAGGACCCTAGAAAATGACCAAAACGTTGCGAAAACACCAACAACAATAGCGAAAACTTTTAAAGTGACAAAAATACTATTGAAACCACAAAAATAAGTAAAATACTCTAGAAACCTCTGAAAATGACCGAAACACCCCTAAACTAATCCGAAATACACTCGATTTTTTAGACTTTGGGGGTATTTTGGTCGGGTTCTTGTTGCTTTGCTGATTCTAGAGGATTTTATTGCATTTTGCGCATTTTAGCAATGTCGAGATGTATATTTTAATCATTTTTTAGGTTTGGGGTATTTTGGCCGTTTATGTGTCATCGAGATTTGATTGCTCAATTTAGCTGTTTAAGGGATATTTTTGTCATTTAAGATTTTTTTAAGGTTATTTTAGTCGTTTTAGAGATTTGAGGCTATTTTGGTCAATAAAGAGTTTTCACAGGGTTTTTTTTTTTGGACATTTTGTGCTTTTGAGAGTATTTTGGTGATTTTGGGATTATAGTGGCCATTCTAGCGATTTCTTGGGTTTTTTTTGTCAAAAAAATAATTTTACCCATAAAAGTTTCCAAAATATCAAAAAACCGATAAATAAACCACAACATCTATGAGGACCCCCTTAGAACTGCCAAAATCACTAAAATGCATCACAAATATCCAAAATATCCAAAAACCCTAAAAAATGACAAAAATGCCCCCAGAATGACAAAAATACCCACAGAAACTTTTAAAATATCCTAAATCAAAATAAGCAATATATCCCTGAAACCATGGAAAATGACCAAAAGATCCCTAAACTAAGCCAAAATACACTTGATTTTCTAGACTTTGAGGGTATTTTGGTCGGTTTCAATTTGCTTTGCACAATCTAGAAGATTTTATGGCATTTTGATCATTTGAGCAATGTCAAGGTGTATATTTTAATCATTTTAGATGTTTGGGGCATTTCAGGGTATTTTCGTCATTTAAGATTTTTTTGGGTTATTTTAGTCATTTTAGAGCTCTGAAGCTATTTTGGACAACTAAGTGGTTTCAGGGGGATTTTTTTGGACATTTTCTGGTTTCAAGTGTATTTTGACGATTTTGGGAGTACAATGGCCATTCTAGTGACTTCTAGGGTATTTTTTATGTCAAAAAAAAATTTTATTTTGATCGTAAGAATTTCGAAAATATCAAAAAACCGATAAATACAATAAAAACCTCTAAAACAACCCCTTAGCACTGCCAAAATGACTAAAATGCGCTATGAATGTCCAAAATATTCCAAGACCCTAGAAAATGACCAAAACGCCGCGAAAACACTGACAACAACCGTGAAAACTTTTAAAGTGACAAAAATACTGTTGAAACCACAAAAATAAGTAAAATACTCTCGAAACCACTGAAAATGACCGAAATACCCCTAAACTAATCCAAAATACACTCGATTTTCTAGACTTTGGGGGTATTTTGGTCGGGTTCCTGTTGCTTTGCTAATTCTAGAGGATTTTATTGCATTTTGTGCATTTTAGCAATGTCGAGATGTATATTTTATTCATTTTTTATGTTTGGGGTATTTTCGCCGTTTTCATGTCATTAAGATTTGACTGCTCAGTTTAGCTATTTTGGGGGTATTTTTGTCATTTTAGATTTTTTTAAGATTATTTTAGTCGTTTTAGAGATTTGAGGCTATTTTGGTCAATTAAGAGTTTTCATAGGATTTTTTTTTGGACATTTTGTGTTTTTTAGAGTATTTTGGTGATTTTGGGATTATAGTGGCCATTTTAGTGATTTCTTGGGTTTTTTTTGTCAAAAAAATAAATTTACGCCTAAAAGTTTCCAAAATATCAAAAAACCGATAAATAAACTAAAACATCTAAAAGGACCCCCTTAGAACTGCAAAAATCCCTAAATTGAATCACAAATATCCAAAATCCCTAGAAAATGACAAAAACGCCCCCAAAATGACAAAAATACCCACAGAAACTTTTAAAATGTCCTAAATCAAAATAAGCAATATACCCCTGAAACCAAGGAAAATGACCAAAATATCCCTAAACTAAGCCAAAATACACTTGAATTTTTAGACTTTGAGGGTATTTTGATCGGTTTCAGGTTGCTTTGCTCATTCTAGAAGATTTTATGGCATTTTGCTCATTTTAGCAATGTCGAGGTGTATATTTTAATCATTTTAGATGCCTGGGGTATTCTGTTTGTTTACGAGGTATCAAGAGTTGACTGCTAAATCTAGCCATTTCTGGGGTAGTTTCGACATTTAAAATTATTTCGGGTTATTTTAGTCGTTTTAGAGCTTTGAGGCTATTTTGGACAACTAAGTGGTTTCAGGGGGATTTTTTTGGACATTTTCTGGTTTCAGGTGTATTTTGACGATTTTAGGAGTACAATGGCCATTCTAGTGACTTCAAGGATATTTTTTATGACCAAAAAAAAAAATTTATTTTGACCGTAAGAATTCCGAAAATATCAAAAAACTGATAAATACAATAAAAACCTCTAAAACGACCCCTTATTACTGCCAAAATGACTAAAATGCACTACGAATGTCCAGAATATCCCGAGACCCTAGAAAATGACCAAAACACCGCGAAAACACTAACAACAATCGTGAAAACTTTTAATGTGACAAAAATACTGTTGAAACCACAAAAATAAGTAAAATACACTCAATTTTCTAGATTTTTGGGGTATTTTGGTCGGGTTCCAGTTGCTTTGCTGATTCTAGAGGATTTTATTGCATTTTGCACATTTTAGCAATGTCGAGATGTATATTTTAATCATTTTTTATGTTTAGGGTATTTTGGCCGTTTACGTGTCATCGTGATTTGACTGCTCAATTTAGCTATTTCGGGAGTATTTTTGTCATCTCAGATTTTTTTAAGAATATTTTAGTCGTTTTAGAGATTTGAGGCTATTTTGGTCAATTAAGAGTTTTTCATAGGGTTTTTTTTGGGGACATTTTGTGCTTTTGAGAGTATTTTGGTGATTTTGCGATTATAGTGGAAATTCTAGTGATTTCTTGGGTTTTTTTTGTCAAAAAAATAATTTTACTAGTAAAAGTTTCCGAAAAATCAAAAAACTAATAAATAAACCAAAACATCAAAAAGGACCCCCTTAGAACTGCCAAAATCCCTAAATTGCTCCACGAATATCCAAAATATTCAAAAACCTTAGAAAATTGCCAAAACGCCCCCAAAATGACCAAAATACCCACGAAAACTTTTAAAATGTCCTAAATACAGTTGAATCCTCAAAATAAGCAATATACCCCTAAAACCATGGAAAATGACCAAAATATCCCTAAACTATGCCAAAATACACTTGATTTTTTAGACTTTGAGGGTATTTTGGTCGGTTTCAGGTTGCTTTGCTCATTCTAGAAGATTTTATGCATTTTGCTCATTTTAGCAATGTCGAGGTTTATATTTTAATCATTTTAGAAGTCTTGGGTATTCTGTTCGTTTACGAGGTATCGAGATTTGAATGCTAAATCTAGCCATTTCTGGGGCATTTTCAACATTTAAAATTATTTCGGGTTATTTTAGTAGTTTTAGAGCTTTGAGGCTATTTTGGACAATTAAGTGGTTTCGAGGGGATTTGTTTGGACATTTTCTACTTTTGGGGATATTTTGGCGATTTTGGGAGTACAATGGCCTTTGTAGTGTTTCCTAGGGTATTTTTTATGTCAAAAAAAAATATTTTCATCGTAAGAATTCCGAGAACATCAAAAAACCGGTAAATACAATAAAAACCTCTAAAACGACCCCTTTGAACTGCCAAAATGACTAAAATGCGCTACGAATGTCCAAAATATCCCAAAACCCTAGAAAATGACCAAAACGCCACAAAAACACCGACAACAATAGCAAAAACTTTTAAAGTGACAAAAATACTATTGAAACCACAAAAATAAGTAAAATACAATCAAAACCACTGAAAATGACCGAAGTACCCCTAACCTAATCTGAAATACACTCGATTTTCTCGACTTTGGGCGTATTTTGGTCGGGTTCCTGTTGCTTTACAAATTCTCAAGGATATTATTGCATTTTGCGCATTTTAGCAATGTCAAGATGTATATTTTAATCATTTTTTATGTTTGGGGTATTTTGGCCGTTTACGTGTCATCGAGATTTGACTGCTTAATTTAGCTGTTTTAGGGGTATTTTTGTCATTTCAGTTTTTTTTAAGGTTATTTTAGTCGTTTTAGAGATTTGAGGCTATTTTGGTCAATTAAGAGTTTTCACAAGGTTTTTTTTTTTGTGGACATTTTGTGCTTTTGAGAGTATTTTGGTGATTTTGGGATTATAGTGGCCATTCTAGTGATTTCTTGGGTTTTTTTTGTCAAAAAAATAATTTTACCCCTAAAAGTTTCCAAAATATCAAAAAACCGATAAATAAACCAAAACATATAACAAGACCCCCTTAGAACTGCCAAAATCACTAAAATGCTTCCCAAATATCCAAAATATCCAAAAACCCTAGAAAATGACAAAAACGCCCCCAGAATGACCAAAATACCCACAGAAACTTTTCAAATGTCCTAAATCAAAATAAGCAATATACCCCTGAAAACATGGAAAATGAACAAAATATCCCTAAACTATGCCAAAATACACTTGATTTTTTAGACTTTGAGGGTATTTTGGTCGGTTTCAAGTTGCTTTGCTCAATCTAGAAGATTTTATAGCATTTTGCTCATTTGAGCAATGTCGAGGTGTATATTTTAATCATTTTAGATGTTTAGGGCATTTTGTTCGTTTACGAGGTATCTAGATTTGATTGCTAAATCTAGACATTTCAGGGGTATTTTTGTCATTTAAAATTATTTCAGTTTATTTTAGTCGTTTTAGAGCTTTGAGGCTATTTTGGACCACTAAGTGGTTTCAGGGGGATTTTTTAGACATTCTCTGGTTTCAAGTGTATTTTGACGATTTTAGGAGTACAATGGCCATTCTAGTGACTTCTAGGGTATTTTTTATGTCAAAAAACAATTTTTATTTTGACCGTAAGAATTCCGAAAATATCAAAAAACCGATAAATATAATAAAAACCTCTAAAACGACCCCTTAGAACTGCCAAAATGACTAAAATGCGCTACGAATGTCCAAAATATTCCAAGACCCTAGAAAATGACCAAAACGCCGTGAAAACACTGACAACAATCGCAAAAACTTTTAAAGTGACAAAAATACTGGTGAAACCACAAAAATAAGTAAAATACTCTTGCTACCTCTGAAAATGACCGAAATACCCCTAAACTAATCCGAAATACGTTCGATTTTCTAGACCTTAGGGGGTATTTTGGTCGGGTTCCTATTGCTATGCTGTTTCTAGAGGATTTTATTGCATTTTGCGCATTTTATCAATGTTGAGATGTATATTTTAATCATTTTTTATGTTTGGGCTATTTTGACTGTTTACGTGTCATCGAGATTTGATTGCTAAATTTAGCTATTTTGTGAGTATTTTTGTCATTTCAGATTTTTTTTTTAAGATTATTTTAGGAGTTTTAGAGATTTGAGGCTATTTTGGTCAATTTAGAATTTTCACAGGGTTTTTTTTTTGGACATTTTGTGCTTTTAAGAGTATTTTAGTGATATTGCGATTATAGTGGCAATTCTAGTGATTTCTTGGGTTTTTTTTGTCAAAAAAATAATTTTACCCGTAAAAGTTTCCAAAATATCAAAAAACCGATAAATAAACCACAACATTTATGAGGACCCCCTTAGAACTGCCAAAATCACTAAAATGCTCCACAAATATCCAAAATATTCAAAAACCCTAGAAAATGGCCAAAACGCCCCCAGAATGACCAAAATACCCACGAAAACTTTTAAAATGTCCTAAATCAAAATAAGCAATATATCCCTGAAACCATGGAAAATGACCAAAATATCCCTAAACTAGGCCAAAATACACTTTATTTTTTAGAGTTTAAGGGTATTTTGGTCGGTTTCAACTTGCTTTGCTCAGTCCAGAAGATTATATGTCATTTTGATCATTTGAGCAATGTCGAGATGTATATTTTAATCATTTTAGATGTTTTGGGTATTTTGTTCGTTTACGAGGTATCAAGATTTGATTGCTAAATCTAGACATTTCAGGGGTATTTTCGTCATTTAAAATTATTTCGGGTTACTTTAGTCGTTTTAGAGCTTTGAGGCCATTTTGGACAACTAAGTGGTATCAAGGGGATTTTTTTTGGACATTTTCTAGTTTCAGGTGTATTTTGTCGATTTTGGGACTACAATGTCCATTCTAGTGACTTCTAGGGTATTTTTATGTCAAAAAAAAAATTTATTTTGATCGTAAGAATTCCAAAAATATCAAAAAACCGATAAATACAATAAAAACCTCTAAAACGACCCCTTAGAACTACCAAAATGGCTAAAATGCGCTACGAATGTCCAAAATATCCCAAGACCCTAGAAATGACCAAAACGCCGCGAAAACACTGACAACAACCGCAAAAAATTTTAAAGTGACAAAAATACTGTTGAAACCACAAAAATAAGTAAAATACTCTCAAAACCTCTAAAAATGACCGAAATATCCCTAAACAAATCCAAAATACACTCGATTTTCTAGACTTTGGGGGTATTTTGCTCGGGTTCCTATTGCTTTGCTGATTCTAGAGGATTTTATTGCATTTTGCGCATTTTAGCAATGTCGAGTTGTATATTTTAATCATTTTTATGTTTTGGGTATTTTGGCCGTTTACGTGTCATTGAGATTTGATTGCTCAATTTAGCTATTTTCGGGGTGTTTTTGTCATTTCAGATTTTTTTTTTTTTTTTTTTTAAGGTTATTTTAGTCGTTTTAGAGATTTGAGACTATTTTGGTCAATAAAGAGTTTTCACAGCGTTTTTTTTTTTTGGACGTTTTGTGCTTTTGAGAGTATTTTGGTGATTTTTGGATTATAGTGGCCATTCCAGTGATTTCTTGGGTTTTTTTTATTAAAAAAATAATTTTACCCGTTCAAGTTTCCAAAATATCAAAAACCCGACAAATAAACCAAAACATCTAAAAGGACCCCCTTAGAACTGCCAAAATCCCTAAAATGCTCCATGAATATCCAAAATATTCAAAAACCCTAGAAAATGGCCAAAATGCCCCCAGAATGACCAAAATTCCCACGGGAAATTTTAAAATGTCCTAAATATGATTGAATCCTCAAAATAAGCAATATACCCTTGAAACCATTGAAAATGACCAAAATATCCCTAAATTGTGCCAAAATACACTTGATTTTTTAGACTTTGAGGGTATTTTGGTCAGTTTCAAGTGGCTTTGCTCATTCTAGAAGATTTTATGGCATTTTGCTCATTTTAGCAATGTCGAGGTGTATATTTTAATCATTTTAGATGTTTGGGGTATTCTATTCGTTTACGAGGTATCGAGATTTGACTGCTAAATGTAGCCATTTCTGGGGTATTTTGGACATTTAAAATTATTTTAGGTTATTTTAGTCGTTTTAGAGCTTTGAGGCTATTTTGGACAATTAAGTGGTTTCGAGGGGATTTTTTTGGACATTTTCTGCTTTTGGGGTTATTTTGGCGATTTTGGGTGTACAATGGCCATTGTAGTGTTTCCTAGGGTATTTTTTCGTGTTGCTTTGCTGATTCCAGAGGATTTTATTGCATTTTGCGCATTCTAGAGGATTTTAATCATTTTAGATGTTTGGGGTAATTTAGCCGTTTACGTGTGATCGAGATTTGACTGCTCAATCTAGCTGTTTTAGGTGTATTTTTGTCATTTCAGATTTTATTTTTTTTGGGTTGTTTTAGTCGATTGGATCTTTGTGGCTATTTTAGATAAGTAAGAGATTTTGTGGGGATTTTTTTTTCGGACATTTTTTTTTCGGACATTTCTAAGGTTTTTTTTGTGTAAAAAATAATTTTACCATTAAAAATTTCCAAAATATCAAAAGACCGATAAATACACCATGATGTCTAAACCAACACCATTAGAATTGCTAAAATCACTAAAATGCACCACGATTATCCAAAATATCCCCAAACCCTAACAAATAACCAAAATGCCCCGAAATGACCAAAATACCAATGGTAACTTTTAAAATGTCCTAAATACCGTTGAATCCCCAAAATATGCAATATACCCTTGAAATCATTGAAAATGACCTAAATATCCCTAAACTAAGCCAAAATACACTTGATTTTCTAGACTTTGGGGGTATTTTGGTCAGTCGTAAGTTGGTTTACTCAGTCTAGAGGATTTTATGGCATTCTGCTAATTTTAGTAATGTGCAACTGTATATTTTAATCATTTTAGATGTTTGGGGTATTTTGGCCGTTTACGAGGTATCGAGATTTGACTGCTCAGTCTAGCTGTTTTACAGGTATTTTTGTCATTTCAGATTTTTTAAAGGTTATTTTAGTCATTTAGAGCTTTTTGGCAATTTTGGACAATTAAGACATGTCCGGGGGAATTTGTTACTGATATTTTGTGGTTTTTTTTTGGTATTTTGGCGATTTTGGGAGTATAAAGGTCATTCTAGTGATTTCTATGGTTTTTTTTGTCAAAAAAATTATTTTACCCGGAAAAATTTCCAAAATATCAAAAAGTCGATAAATACACCAAATGACCCCCTTAGAACTACCAAAATCACTAAAATGCACCACGAATATCCAAAATATCCACAAACCCTAGCAAATGACCTTTCACCCCGAAATGACCAAAATACCAACGAAAACTTTTAAAATGTCCTAAATACCATTGAATCCTCAAAATATGCAATATGCCCTTGAAATCATTGAAAATGACCTAAATATCCTTATACTAAGCCAAAATACACTACATTTTCTAGACTTTGGGGGTAGTTTGGTTGGTCGTAAGTTGGTTCAGTCATTCTATAGGATTTTATGGCATTTTGCTAATTTTAGCAATGTCGAGGTATATATTTTAATCGTTTTAGATGTTTGGGTTATTTTGTTCGTTTACGAGGTATCGAGATTAGAGTGCTAAATCTATCCGTTTCAGGGGTATTTTTGTCATTTAAAATTATTTCGGATTATTTTAGTCATTTTAGAGCTTTATGGCTATTTTGGACAATTACATGGTTTTGAGGGGAATTGTTTGGGCATTTTCTAGTTTTGGGGGTATTTTGGCGATTTTGGAAGTATAATGGCCATTCTAGGGTATTTTTCATGTCAAAAAAAATTATTTTAACCGTAAGAATTCCGAAAATATAAAAAAACCAATAAATAAAATAAAAACCTCTTAAACGACCCCTTAGAATTGCCAAAATGACAAAAATGCGCTACGAATGTCCAAAATAACAAAAACCCTAGAAAATGACCAAAACGCCGCAAAAACAACAACAACAACTGTGAAAACTTTAATATGACAAAAATACCATTGAAATCACAAAAATAAGCAAAATACTATTGAAACCTCTGAAAATGACCGAAATACCCCTAAACTAATCCGAAATACACTCGATTTTCTAGACTTTGGGGGTATTTAGGTCGGGTTCGTGTTGCTTTGCTAATTCTAGAGGATTTTATGGCATTTTGCTAATTTTAGCAATGTCCAGGTGTATATTTTAATCATTTTAGATGCTTGGGTTATTTTGTTTGTTTACGAGGTATCAAGATTTGACTGCTAAATCTAGCCGTTTCAGGGGCATTTTCGTCATTTAAAATTATTTCGAGCCATTTTAGTCGTTTTAGAGATTTGAAGCAATTTTGGACAATTAAGTGGTTTCGAGGGGATTTTGTTGGACATTTTCTGGTTTTTGGAGTATTTTGGCAACTTTGGAAGTATAATGGTCATTCTAGTGATTTCTAGGGTATTTTTTATGTCAAAAAAAATTTTATTATAACCGTAAGAATTTCGGAAATATCAAAAAACCGATAAATAATATTAAAACATCTAAAATGACCACTTAGAGCTACCAAAAAGACTAAAATGCGCTACGAATTTCCAAAATACCCCACACACCTAGAAAATGACCAAAACGCCCCGAAAACGACAACAACCACAAAAACGCCCCGAAAACGACAACAACCACAAAAACATTAAAAATAACAAAAATACCTTTGAAATCACAAAAATAAGCAAAATACTCTCGAAACCTACGAAAATGACCAAAATACCCCTAAACTAATCTGAAACACACTTGATTTTCTAGACTTGGGGGGTATTTAGGTCGGGTTCGTGTTGCTTTGCTGATTCTAGAGGATTTTATTACATTTTGCTCATTTTTGCAATGTCGAGATGTATATTTTAATCATTTTAGATGTTTCTGGTATTTTGTCCATTTACGTGTCATCGAGATTTGACTGCTAAATCTAGCTGTTTTAGGGGTATTTTTGTCATCTCAGATTTTTTTGAAGGTTATTTTAGTCATTTAGAGGTTTTTGGCTATTTTGTACAATTAAGAGATGTCGAGGAGAGTTTTTTTTCTGATATTTTGTGGTTTTTGGGGTATTTGGCAATTTTGGGAGTATAAAGGTCATTCTAGTGATTTCAAAGGTTTTTTTTTGTCAAAAAAATTATTTTACCCGTAAAAATTTCCAAAATATCAAAAAATCGATAAATATACCAAAACATCTAAAACGACCCCCTTAGAACTGCCAAAATCACTAAAATGCACCACAAATATCCAAAATATCCCCAAACCCTAGAAAATGACCAAAACGCCCAAAAATGACCAAAATACCTTTGGTAACTTTGAAAATGTCCTAAATACCGTTGAATCCTCAAAATTTGCAATATACCCTTGAAATCATTGAAAATGACCTAAATATCCCTAAACTAAGCCAAAATACACTAGATTTTCTAGACTTTGGGGATATTTTGGTCAGTCGTAAGTTGGTTTACTCATTCTAGTGGATTTTATGGCATTTTGCTAATTTTAGCAATGTAGAGGTGTATATTTTAATCATTTTAGATGTTTGAGTTATTTTGTTCGTTTACGAGATATCGAGATTTGACTGCTAAATCTAGCCGTTTCAGGGGTATTTTCGTCATTTAAAATTATTTTAGGTTATTTTAGTCGTTTTAGAGCTGTGAGGTTATTCAGGAAAATTAAGTGGTTTCGGGGGGATTTCTTTTGACATTTTCTGGTTTGGGGGGTATTTTGGCGATTTTGGTAGTATAATGGGCATTCTAATGATTTCTAGGGTATTTTTTATGTCAAAAATAAAATATTTTGACTGTAAGAATTTTGAAAATATCAAAAAACCGATAAATAATATAAAAACATCTAAAACGACCACTTAGAACTGCCAAAATGACTAAAATGCGCTACGAATGTCCAAAATATCCCAAAACCCTTGAAAATGACCAAAACGCCCAAAAAAGTGACAACAACCACGAAAAATACAATAAAAACCTCTAAAACGACCCCTTAGAATTGCCAAAATGACTAAAATGCACTGAGAATATCCAAAATATCCAAAAACCTAGAAAATGACCAAAACACCCTGAAAACAACGACAACAACCGCGAAAATTTTAAAAATGACCAAAATACCCCTAAACTAGTCCGAAATACACTCGATTTTCTACACTTTGGTGGCGTTTTGGATGGGTTCATGTTGCTTTGCTGATTCTAGAGGATTTTATTGCATTTTGCGCATTTTAGCAATGTCGACAAGTATATTTTAATCATTTTAAATGTTTGGGGTAATTTGGCCGTTTACGTGTCATCGAGATTTGACTGCTCAATCTAGCTATTTTAGGGGTCTATTTGTCATTTCAATTTTGTTTTTTTTTTAAGATTATTCTAGTTGTTTAGAGCTTTGTGGCTATTTTAGACAATTAAGAGATTTTGGGGGTATTTTTCTTCCGGTCATTTTGTGGTTTTGGGGGTATTTTGGCAATTTTCGGAGTATAATAGCCATACTAGTGATTTCTAAGGTTTTTTTTGTCTAAAAAATTATTTTATCTGTAAAAAGTTCCAAAATATCAAAAAACCAATAAATACACCAAAACGTCTAAAACGACACCCTTAGAATTGCCAAATCAGTAAAATGCACCACAAATATCCAAAATATCCCCAAACCTTAGAAAATGACCAAAACGCCCCAAAATGACCAAAATACCGTTGAATTCTCAAAATAAGTAATATACCCTTGAAACCATTGAAAATGACCTAAATATCCCTAAACTAAGCCAAAGTACACTCGATTTTCTAGACTTTTGGGGTATTTTGGTCTGTTGCTTTACTCATTCTAGAGGATTTTACAATATTTCGCTCATTTTAGCCATGTTGACGTGTATGTTTTAATCATTTTAGACGTTTGGTGTAATTTGGCCGTTTACGAGGTATCTAGATTTGATTGCTCAATCTAGCCGTTTCGGTGGTATTTTGGTAATTTTAGATTTTTTTTTCGAGTTATTTTAGTCGCTTTAGAGATTAGAGGCTATTTTGGTCAATTAAGTGTTTTCAAAAGGTTTTTTTGGGGACATTTTGTGATTTTGAGAGTATTTTAGTAATTTTGGGAGTATAATGGCCATTCTAGTGATTTCTAGGATTTTTTTTTGTCATTCTAGAAGATTTTTTTGCATTTTGCTCATTTTAGCAATGTCGAGATGTATATTTTAATCATTTTAGATGTTTGGGGTATTTTTTTCGTTTAGGAGGTATCGAGATTTGACTGCTAAATGTAGTCATTTCAGGGGTATTTTCGTCATTTCAAATTATTTCAGGTTATTTAGTCTTTTTAGAGTTTTGAGGTTATTTTGGACAATTAAGTGGTTTCGGGGGGATTTTTTTGCCCATTTTCTAGTTTATGGGGTATTTTGGCAATTTTGAGAGTACAATGGTCATTTTAGTGATTTCTAGCGTATTTTCTATGTGAAAAAAATATTATTTTCACCGTAAGAATTCTTAAAATATCAAAAAACCGATAAATAATATAAAAACATCTAAAACGACCACTTAGAATTGCCAAAATGACTAAAATGCGCTACGATTGTCCAGAATATCCCAAAACCCTAGAAAATGACGAAAACGCCCCAAAAACGACGACAACCACCGCGAAAACTTTAAAAATGACAAAAATACCTTTGAAATCATAAAAAAAAGAAAAATACTCTCGAAATCTCTGAAAATGACCAAAATACCCCTAAAATAATCCGAAATACACTCGATTTTCTAGACTTGGGTGGTATTTAGGTCGAGTTCGTGTTGCTTTGCTAATTCTAGATGATTTTATTGCATTTTGCTCATTTTAGCAATGTTGAGATGTATATTTTAATCATTTTAGATGTTTGGGGTATTTTAGCCGTTTAGGTGTCATCGAGATTTGACTGCTCAATCTAGCTGTTTTAGGGGTATTTTTGTCATTTCAGATTTTTTTTTTAGGTTATTTTAGTCGTTTAGAGCTTTGTGGCTATTTTGGACAATTAAGAGATTTTGGCGGGATTTTTTCTTCGGACATTTTGTGGTTTTGGGGTTATTTTGGTGATTTTCGGAGTATAAAGGCCATTCTAGTGATTTCTAAGGTTTTTTTTGTCAAAAAAATTATTTTACCCGTTAAAATTTCCAAAATATTAAAAAACCGATAAATACACCAAAACGTCTAAAACGACCCCATTAGAACTGGCAAAATTACTAAAATGCACCTCGAATATCCAAAATATCCCCAAACCCTAGAAAATGACCAAAACGCCCTGAAATGACCAAAATACCCATGGTAACTTTTAAAATGTCCTAAACACTGTTGAGTCCTCAAAATAAGCAATATGCCCTTGAAATCATTTAAAAGTACCTAAATATCCCTAAACTAAGCCAAAATACACTTGATTTTCTAGACTGTGGGGGTATTTTGGTCGGTCGTATGTTGCTTTACTCATTCTAGAGGATTTTTTGGCATTTTGCTCATTTTAGAAATGTCGAGGTGATGCGAACCTCAATCGACACGTTTTGAGACCCAACAAACAGTCTTGGAATAATTTCCGAAGAAAGCTAAAATTCATATTTTTGATAGAAAAACCCTGACCCAACGTTTATAATCGAAATGCAAATCAAAGGTATAAGTACAACACCTTGACCCAATGATTATAATTGAGTCACGAACCAGAGGTATAAAGTTTAAACGCTACAAGGAAGAATCCCTGATAAGTTCAGAGTTCTTTAAGAACCAAAAAAAGAGCAAAACCTCACCTTTTCTAATTTTTATTCAATGATTATCTCTATTACAATGAGTGCATGCTACTTATAAGGCATGACTGAAAATAGAAAATAAGAAAAACATACTAAATAATAAAACCCTAAATAAAAGTTGATTTGATTTGAAATTAGCATATTCAAAATAGGAAAATAGCTAAAAACGTTCTAAATAATAAAAACCTAAAATTAAGGTAAATCTGGTCCAAAATAATAAGCTCCAGAATACGAAAAATGGCTATTAACTAATATGAGGCTGAAAAGTCAATCAGCCATTAATTCACGCCATAAATCACGCCCAATCAAAGCAGATCAGCCCTTAATAGCTTGGATTAAATTTATTACACCTTCATCTTTCTTTGGGCCAAGCTTGGAATGTCCTAAGTTAGAATCAGCTCAAATCTCTTGAATCAGCTCATTAAGTGCTTCTTTGATCTTCTTGGATCTTGCTTTAGTAATAGGCCCAACTGGAACATGCAATGGATCATTGAATTCTTTGTGATTCTCATCATTCCCCCTCTCTTCAAAGGGATTCATCCTTTAATGGTCACCTACGTCAAAAGGAGAAAGATCAGAAACATTAAATGTAGCACTAATGTTATACTCACCGGGAAGACCCAACTTGTATGCATTATCATTGATTCTCTCAAGGACTTGAAATAGACCATCCCCTCTAGGATGTAGCTTGGACCGCCTACGGGTTGGAAATCTTTCTTTTCTCATATGCACCCAAACCCAATCACCCGGTTCAAAGAGGACTTGTCGATGGCCCTTGTTGGCTTTGGTTGCATATTGCACATTTTTCTTTTCTATATGTTTCCATACACTTTCATGGAGTTTCTTCACCATCACAACCTTCTTTTCACCATCCAAACTAGTCATTTCATTAACTGGTAAAGGCAGCAAATTCAAAGGAGTTAATGGATTAAAACCATAAACAATCTCAAACGATGAAAAATTAGTAGTAGAATAAACACTTCGATTATATATGCAAACTTAATGAATGGCAAATAATCCTCCCAATTTTTCAAGTTCTTCCGAATTATAGTATGCAACAAAGTAGATAAAGTTCTATGTACTACCTCAGTTTGTCCATCCGTTTGGGGGTGACAAGTAGTAGAAAATAGTAGCTTAGTTCCTAACTTTCCCCACAAGACTTTCCAAAAATAGTTAAGGAACTTAACATCATGATCAGACACAATACTCCAAGGAACATCATGGAGCCGTACTATCTCTCTAAAGAACAAATCAACGATGTGGGTTGCATCATCTGTTTTATGACAAGATATGAAATGCGCCAAGTGCATTAGGTACGGGCAAAGGAGTGAATAATCCATATGGTAAGATTTTAGATTTGGCTTGCCTACTAGTAATGCATCTAGCACCAGCTCTCTCGACACCACGTTTCATCTTTGGCCAAAAAAATTTTCATGTAACACTTCTAAAGTCTTCTTTACAGCAAAATGACCCATTAAACCACCCCCACGTGCTTCACACACAAGCAACTCACACATAAAACTATTAGGCACACAGAGTTTATTTTCTCTAAATAAGTACCCATTTAGTCTATAGAATTTGCCAAACACAGCCTTCTCACATGCTCCATACACACTAGCAAAATCATAATCATTAGCATACAATTCCTTAACATATTCAAATCTTAATAACTTTGCATTTAAAGTAGAAACAAGGGCATACCTTCTTGATAATGCATCAGCCACAATATTTTCCTTACCTTTTTTGTATTTGATTACATAAGGGAAGGTCGCAATGAATTCCACCCACTTGGCATGTCTTCTATTAAACTTACCTTGTCCTTTTAAGTGCTTCAAGGACTCATGGTTAATATGTATGAGATATTCTTTCGGCCAAAGGTAATGTTGCCAAGTCTTCAATGCTCTCACCAGTGCATAAAGCTCATTGTCATATATTGGGTAGTTCAAAGCTGCCCTATTTAGCTTTTCACTAAAATAGGCTATTGGCCGCTTCTCTTGCATCAAAACAGCTCCAATACCTATTCCTGAGGCATCACACTCAATCTCAAAAGTTTTAGAAAAATCAGGTAATGCTAATAAAGGAGCACCACATAACCTTTCTTTAATTTCAACAAATGCACGATCTTGCTCACTACCCCATTTAAACCCCACAGATTTTTTAACAATTTCAGTGAGTGGTGCGTCTAGTGTACTGAAATCTTTGATAAATCTGCAATAAAAACTAGCCAAACCATGAAAACTTCTTACCTTAGTAATTGACTTAGGTATAGGCCATTCCTTGATAGCCTTCACATTTTTCTCATCCACCTCAATTCCTTTCTTGCTAACAATATAACCAAGAAACACAACTTTGTCCGTGCAAAAGGAACATTTCTTTAAATTGGTGTATAATTTTTCTTTTCTCAACATAGCAAGCACAAAATGCAAATGTTTGATATGCTCATCGAAGTTCTTACTACACACTAAAATATCATCAAAATAAATCACAACAAATCTACCTATAAACGCACGCAATGCATGGTTCATTAACCTCATGAATGTACTCGATGCATTAGTTAGACCAAAACGCCCCTAGAATGACCAAAATACCCAAAAAACTTTTAAAATGTCCTAAATATCGTTGAATCCTAAAAATAAGCAATATAGCCTTGAAACCATTGAAAATGACCTAAATATCCCTAAACTAAGCCAAAATACACTTGATTTTTTAGACTTTGAGGGTATTCTTTTCGGTTTCAAGTTGCTTTGCTCATTTTAGCAATGTCGGGATGTAAAATTTGATCATTTTAAATGTTTAGGGTATTTTGTTCGTTTACGAGATATCGAGATTACATTGCTAAATCTAGCCGTTTCAGGGTTATTTTCGTCATTTAAAATTATTTCAGGTTATTTTAGTCATTTTAGAGCTTTAAGGCTATTTTGGACAATTAAGTGGTTTCAGGGGGATTTTTTTGGACATTTTTTGGTTTTGGGGGTATTTTGGCGATTTTGGGCGTACAATGGTCATTCTAGTGATTTCTAGGGTATTTTTTATGTCAAAAAAAAAAATTATTTTGATCGTAAGAATTCCGAAAATATCAAAATACTGATAAATACAATAAAAACCTCTAAAACGACCACTTAGAACTGCTAAAATGACTAAAATGCACGACGAATGTCTAGAATAACCCCAAAACCCTAGAAAACGACAAAAAGGCTCCGAACAAACAACAACAACCGCGAAAACTTTTAAAATAACAAAAATACCGTGGAAACCACAAAAATAAGCAAAATACTCTCGAAACCTCTGAAAATGATCAAAATACTCCTAAACTAATCCGAAATACACTCGATTTTCTAGACTTTGGGGGTATTTTGGTAGGGTTCAAGTTGCTTTGCTGAATCTAGAGCATTTTGTTGCATTTTTCGCTTTTTAGCAATGTCAAGATGTATATTTTAATCATTCTAGATGTTTGAGATATTTTGGCCGTTTAAGTGTCATCGAGATTTGACTGCTCAATCTAGCTGTTTTAGGGGTATTTTTGTCCTTTCAGATTGTTTTAGGTTTTTTTAATCGTTTAGAGCTTTCTGGTTATTTTGGACAATTAAGAGATTTCGAGGGGATTTTTTTTTCAGACATTTTGTGGTTTCGGGGGTATTTTGGCGATTTTGGGATTATAATGGCTATTCTAGTGATTTCTAAGGTTTTTCTTGTCAAAAAAATTATTTTACCCGTAAAAACTTCTAAAATATGAAAAAACCGATAAATACACCAAAACGTCTAAGACGACCCCCTTAAAACAGCCAAAATCACTAAAAATGACCAGAACGCCCGCAGAATGACCAAACTACCCACATAAACTTTTAAAATGTCCTAAATATCGTTGAATCCTCAAAATAAGCAAAATATATACCCTTGAAACCAATGAAAATGACATAAATACCCCTCAACTAAGCCAAAATAAACTTGATTTTTTAAACTTCGAGGGTATTTTGGTCGGTTTCAAGTTGTTTTGCTCATTCTAGAAGATTTTATGGCATTTTGCACATTTTAGCAATGTCGATGTATATATTTTAATCATTTTAGATGTTTGGGGCATTTTGTTCGTTTTGTAAGTATCGAGATTTGACTGCTAAATCTAGTCATTTCAGGGGTATTTTCATCGTTTAAAATTATTTCGGGTTATTTTAGCTGTTTTAGAGCTTTGAGGTTATTTTGGACAATTAAGTGGTTTCAGTGGGATTGTTTTGAACATTTTCTGGTTTTAGGGGTTTTTTGGCGATTTTGGGAGTACAATGGCCATTCTAGTGATTTCTAGGATATTTTTTACGTCAAAAAAAAATTATTTGGACCATAAGAATTCTGAAACTATCAAAAAACAGATAAATACAATAAAAACCTCTAAAACGACCACTTAGAACTGTCAAAATGACTAAAATACGCCACGAGTGTCCAAAATATCTCAAAACCTTAGTAAATGACCAAAACGCCCCGAAAACACCGACAACAACCGCGAAAACTTTTAAAATGACAAAAATACCGTTTAAACCACAAAAAATAAGCAAAATATTCTCTAAACCTCTAAAAATGACCAAAATACCCCTAAACTAATCCGAAGTACACTCGATTTTCTAGACTTGGGGGATTTTATTGCATTTTGCGCATTTTAGCAAAGTCAAGTTGTATATTTTAATCATTTTAGATGTTAGGGGAATTTTGGCCGTTTACGTGTCATCAAGATTTGACTACTCAATTTAGCTGTTTTAGGGGCATTTTTGGGGGGATTTTTTCTCCAGACATTTTGTAGTTTTGGAGGTATTTTGGCGATTTTGGGAGTATAAAGGCCATTCTACTGATTTCTGAGATTTTTTTTTGTCAAAAAAATTATTTTATCCATAAAAATTTCCAAAATTTCAAAAACCGATAGATACACCAAAATGTCTAAA
This sequence comes from Quercus agrifolia, assembly GCA_029955455.1. NCBI lineage: Eukaryota > Viridiplantae > Streptophyta > Magnoliopsida > Fagales > Fagaceae > Quercus > Quercus agrifolia. The sequence goes on along the minus strand of JARQAD010000005.1, from coordinate 25,838,084 downwards.
ACGACCCCTTCTGAATTGCCAAAATCACTAAAATGCACCACGAATATCCAAAATATCTCAAAACCCTAGCAAATGACAACAACACCCCAAAATGACCAAAATACCTATGGTAACTTTTAAAATGTCCTAAATACCGTTGAATGCTCAAAATATGCAATATACCATTGAAATCATTGAATATGACCTAAATATCCCTAAACTAAGCCAAAATACACTAGATTTTCTAGACTTCTGGGGTATTTTGGTCGGTCGTAAGTTGCTTTACTCATTCTAGAGGATTTTATGGCATTTTGCTAATTTTAGCAATGTCAATTTTAATCATTTCAGATGTTTAGGTTACTTTGTTCGTTTACGAGGTATCGAGACTTGATGGCTAAATCTAGCCGTTTCTTGGGTATTTTCATCATTTAAAATTATTTCGGGTTATTTTAGTCATTTTAGAGTTTTGAAACTATTTTGGACAATTAAGTGGTTTTTAGGGGATTTTTTTGGACATTTTCCAGTTTTTGGGGTATTTTGGCGATTTTGGAAAGTATAATGGCCATTCTAGAGTTGTCTAGGGTATTTTTTATGTCAAAAAAAATTATTGTAACCGTAAGAATTTTGAAAATATCAAAAAACCGATAAATAAAATAAAAACCTCTAAAACGACCCCTTAGAACAGCCAAAATGACTAAAATCCATTACGAATGTCCAAAATATCCAAAAACCCTAGAAAATGAACAAAACAGCCCGAAAACAACGACAACAGCTGTGAAAACTTTAAAAATGAAAAAAATACCGTTGGAACCACAAAAATAAGCAAAATACTCTCGAAACCTCTGAAAATGACAAACTAATCCGAAACACACTTGATTTTCTACACTTTGGGGGTATTTTGGTCGGGTTCGTGTTGCTTTGCTAATTCTAGAGGATTTTATTGCATTTTGCGCATTTTAGCAATATCGACAAGTATATTTTAATCATTTTAGATGTTTGGGGTAATTTGGCCGTTTACGTGTCATAGAGATTTGATAGTTCAATCTAGCTATTTTAGGGGTATTTTTGTCGTTTCAATTTTTTTTTATAGGTTATTTTAGTCATTTAGAGCTTTGTGGCTATTTTAGACAATTAAGAGATTTTGGGGGGATTTTTTTTTTTTTTTTTACATTTTGTGGTTTTGGGGGTATTTTGGCGATTTTAGGAGTATAATGGCCATTCTAGTGATTTCTAAGGTTTTTTTTGTCAAAAAAATTATTTTACCTGTAAAAATTTCCATAATAAGAAAAAACCGGTAAATATACCAAAACATCTAAAACGACCCCCCTAGAATTGCCAAAATCACTACAATGCACCCTGAATATCCAAAATATACCAAAACGCCCGAAAATGACCAAAATACCCACGGTAACTTTTAAAATGTCCTAAATACCGTTGAATCCTCAAAATAAGGAATGTACCCTTGAAACCATTTAAAATGACCTAAATATCCCTAAACTAAGCCAAAATACACTCGATTTTTTAGACTTTAAGGGTAGTTTGATCTGTCGTAAGTTGCTTTACTCATTCTAGAGGATTTTACGGAATTTTGCTCATTTTAGCAATGTTGATGTGTATATTTTAATCACTTTAGATGTTTGGGTAATTTGGCCATTTACGAGATATCTAGATTTGATTGCTCATTCTAGCCATTTCGGGGGTATTTTGGAAATTTTAGATTTTTTTTTTCGAGTTATTTTTGCTTTAGAGATTTGGGGCTATTTTGGTCAATTAAATGTTTTCAGAGGGTTTTTTTGGGACATTTTGTGGTTTTGAGAGTATTTTGGTGATTTTTGGAGTATAATGGTCATTCTAGTGATTTCTAGGATTTTTTTTTTTTTTTTTGTCATTCTAGAAGATTTTATGGCAGTTTGCTCATTTTAGCAATGTCGAGGTGTATATTTTAATCATTTTAGAGTTTAGGGTATTTTGTTCGTTCAGGACGTATCGAGATTTGACTGCTAAATCTAGTCGTTTCAGGGATATTTTCGTCATTTAAAATTATTTCAAGTTATTTTAGTCGTTTTAGAGCTTTGAGGTTATTTTGGACAATTAAGTGGTTTCGGGGGGATTTTTTTGAATATTTTCTGGTTTTGGGGGTATTTTGGCGATTTTGGGAGTACAATGGTCATTCTAGTGATTTCTAGGGTATTTTTTATGTCAAAAAAAATTTATTTTGATCGTAAGAATTCCGAAAATATCAAAATATTGATAACTACAATAAAAACCTCTAAAACGACCACTAAGAACTGCCAAAATGACTAAAATGCACGACAAATGTCTAGAATACCCCCAAAAACCTAGAAAACGACAAAAAGGCCCCGAAAAAACAACCACCACGAAAACTTTTAAAATGACAAAAATACCATGGTTTTGAGAGTATTTTGGTGATTTTGGGAGTATAATGGTCATTCTAGTGATTTCTAAGATTTTTTTTTTTTGTCATTCTAGAAGATTTTATGACATTTTGCTCATTTTAGCAATGTCGAGGTGTATATTTTAATCTTTTTAGAGTTTAGGGTATTTTGTTCGTTCTAGACGTATCAAGATTTGACTGCTAAATCTGGTCGTTTCAGGGGTATTTTCGTCATTTAAAATTATTTCGAGTTATTTTAGTCGTTTTAGAGCTTTGAGGTTATTTTGGACAATTAAGTGGTTTCGGGGGGATTTTTTTGGATATTTTCTGGTTTTGGGAGTATTTTGGCGATTATGGGAGTACAATAGCCAATCTAGTGATTTCTAGGGTATTTTTATGTCAAAAAAAAATTTTATTTTGAAAGTAAGAATTCCGAAAATATCCAAAAACCAATAAATAATCTAAAAATATAAAAAGTGACCACTTAGAACTGCCAAAATAACTAAAATGCGCTACAAATGTCCAAGATAACCCAAAACCCTAGAAAATGACCAAAACGCCCAAAAAACAACGACAACAACCGCGAAAACTTTAAAAATGTCAAAAATACCGTTGAAATCACAAAAATAAGCAAAATACTCTCGAAACCTCTGAAAATGACCAAAATACCCTTGAACTAATCCGAAATATACTCGATTTTCTAGACTTGGGGGGTATTTAGGTCGGGTTTGTGCTGCTTTGCTGATTCTAGAGGATTTTATTGCATTTTGCTCATTTTAGTAATGTCGATATGTATATTTTAATCATTTTAGATGTTTGGGGTATTTTGGCCGTTTACGAGGTATCCAGATTTAAGTGCTCAATCTAGCCATTTCGGCGGTATTTTGGTGGTTTTAGATTTTTTCGAGTTATTTGAGGGTATTTTGGTCATTTAAGAGTTTTTAGAGTTTTTTTTTTTTTTTTTTTTTTTTTTTTTGACATTTTGTGCTTTTGAGAGTATTTTGGTGATTTTGGTAGTATAATGGTCATTCTAGTGATTTCTAAGATTTTTTTTATTTGTCATTCTAGAAGATTTTATGACATTTTGCTCATTTTAGCAATGTCGAGGTGTATATTTTAATCTTTTTAGAGTTTAGGGTATTTTGTTCGTTCTAGACGTATCAAGATTTGACTGCTAAATCTGGTCGTTTCAGGGGTATTTTCGTCATTTAAAATTATTTCGAGTTATTTTAGTCGTTTTAGAGCTTTGAGGTTATTTTGGACAATTAAGTGGTTTCGGGGGGATTTTTTTGGATATTTTCTGGTTTTGGGAGTATTTTGGCGATTATGGGAGTACAATAGCCAATCTAGTGATTTCTAGGGTATTTTTATGTCAAAAAAAAAATTTTATTTTGAAAGTAAGAATTCCGAAAATATCCAAAAACCAATAAATAATCTAAAAATATAAAAAGTGACCACTTAGAACTGCCAAAATAACTAAAATGCGCTACAAATGTCCAAGATATCCCAAAACCCTAGAAAATGACCAAAACGCCCAAAAAACAACGACAACAACCGCGAAAACTTTAAAAATGTCAAAAATACCGTTGAAATCACAAAAATAAGCAAAATACTCTCGAAACCTCTGAAAATGACCAAAATACCCTTGAACTAATCCGAAATATACTCGATTTTCTAGACTTGGGGGGTATTTAGGTCGGGTTTGTGCTGCTCTGCTGATTCTAGAGGATTTTATTGCATTTTGCTCATTTTAGTAATGTCGATATGTATATTTTAATCATTTTAGATGTTTGGGGTATTTTGGCCGTTTACGAGGTATCCAGATTTAAGTGCTCAATCTAGCCATTTCGGCGGTATTTTGGTGGTTTTAGATTTTTTCGAGTTATTTGAGGGTATTTTGGTCATTTAAGAGTTTTTAGAGTTTTTTTTTTTTTTTTTTTTTTTTTTTTTTTTGACATTTTGTGCTTTTGAGAGTATTTTGGTGATTTTGGTAGTATAATGGTCATTCTAGTGATTTCTAAGATTTTTTTTATTTGTCATTCTAGAAGATTTTATGACATTTTGCTCATTTTAGCAATGTCGAGGTGTATATTTTAATCTTTTTAGAGTTTAGGGTATTTTGTTCGTTCTAGACGTATCAAGATTTGACTGCTAAATCTGGTCGTTTCAGGGGTATTTTCGTCATTTAAAATTATTTCGAGTTATTTTAGTCGTTTTAGAGCTTTGAGGTTATTTTGGACAATTAAGTGGTTTCGGGGGGATTTTTTTGGATATTTTCTGGTTTTGGGAGTATTTTGGCGATTATGGGAGTACAATAGCCAATCTAGTGATTTCTAGGGTATTTTTATGTCAAAAAAAAAATTTTATTTTGAAAGTAAGAATTCCGAAAATATCCAAAAACCAATAAATAATCTAAAAATATAAAAAGTGACCACTTAGAACTGCCAAAATAACTAAAATGCGCTACAAATGTCCAAGATATCCCAAAACCCTAGAAAATGACCAAAACGCCCAAAAAACAACGACAACAACCGCGAAAACTTTAAAAATGTCAAAAATACCGTTGAAATCACAAAAATAAGCAAAATACTCTCGAAACCTCTGAAAATGACCAAAATACCCTTGAACTAATCCGAAATATACTCGATTTTCTAGACTTGGGGGGTATTTAGGTCGGGTTTGTGCTGCTTTGCTGATTCTAGAGGATTTTATTGCATTTTGCTCATTTTAGTAATGTCGATATGTATATTTTAATCATTTTAGATGTTTGGGGTATTTTGGCCGTTTACGAGGTATCCAGATTTAAGTGCTCAATCTAGCCATTTCGGCGGTATTTTGGTGGTTTTAGATTTTTTCGAGTTATTTGAGGGTATTTTGGTCATTTAAGAGTTTTTAGAGTTTTTTTTTTTTTTTTTTTTTTTTTTTTTTTGACATTTTGTGCTTTTGAGAGTATTTTGGTGATTTTGGTAGTATAATGGTCATTCTAGTGATTTCTAGGATTTTTTTTTTTGTCAAAAAAATTATTTTACCCGTAAAAAATTCCAAAATATCAAAAAACCGATAAATAAACCAAAACATCTAGAAGGACCCCCTTAGAACTGCCAAAATCACTAAAATGTTCCACGGATATCTAAAATATCCAAAAACCCTAGAAAATGACCAGAACACCCCCAGAATGACCAAAATACCTACGGAAACTTTTAAAATGTCTTAAATACCATTGAATCCAGAAAATAAGTAATGTACCCTTGAAACCATTGAAAATGACCTAAATATCCCTAAACTAAGCCAAAATAAACTTTATTTTTTGGACTTTGAGCGTATTTTGGTCGGTTTCAAGTTACTTTGCTCATTCTAGAAGATTTTAGGGCATTTTGCTCATTTTAACAATCTCGACGAGTATATTTTAATCGTATTAAATGTTTGGGGTATTTTGTTCGTTTACGAAGCATCAAGATTTTACTACTAAATCTAGCTATTTCAGGGGTATTATCGTCATTTAAAATTATTTTGATTTATTATAGTCATTTTAGAGCTTTGTGGCTATTTTGGTCAAATAAGAGATTTCGGGGGGGTTTTTTTTCCTAGACATTTTGTGATTTTGGGGGTATTTTGGTGATTTTGGGATTATAATGGTCATTCTAGTGATTTCTAGGGTATTTTTTTATGTAAAAAAAAAATTTATTTTCACCGTAAGAATTCCGAAAGTATCAAAAAACCGATAAATACAATAAAAACCTCTAAAAGGACAACTTAGAACTGCCAAAATGACTAAAATGTGCTACGAATGTCCAAAATATCCCCAAAACCCTAGAAAATGACCAAAACGCCTAGAAAACACCGACGACAACCGCGAAAACTTTAAAAATGACAAAAATACCGTTGAAACAACAAAAATAAGCAAAATATTCTCGAAACCTCTGAAAGTGACCAAAATACCCTTAAACTAATCCGTAAGACACTCGATTTTCTAGACTTTTGGGGTATTTTGGTCGGGTTCATGTTGCTTTGCTGATTCTAGAGGATTTTACTGCATTTTGCGCATTTTAGCAATGTCGACAAGTATGTTTTAATCATTTTAGGTGTTCGGGGTAATTTGGCCGTTTATGTGTCATTGAGTTTTGAATGCTCAATCTAGCTGTTTTATGGGTATTTTTTCCGTTTCAGATTTTTTTTAGGTTATTTTAGTCGTTTAAAGCTTTGTGGCTATTTTAGACAATTAAGAGATTTTTGGGGTATTTTGGCAATTTTGGGAGTATAAAGGCCATTCTAGTGATTTCTGAGGTTTGTTTGTCAAAAAAATTATTTTACCCGTAAAAATTTCCAAGATATCAAAAAACCGATAAATACACCAAATCATCAAAAACGACACCCTTGAAACTGCCAAAATCACTAAAAAGAACCACGAGTATCCAAAATATCCCCAAACCCTAGAAAATGACCAAAACGCCCGAAAATGACCAAAATACCCACGGTAACTTTTAAAATGTCCTAAATACCGTTGAATCCTCAAAATAAGGAATGTACCCTTGAAACCATTGAAAATGACCTAAATATCCCTAAACTAAGCCAAAATACACTCGATTTTTTAGACTTTGAGGTTATTTTGGTCTGTCGTAAGTTGCTTTACTCATTCCAAAGGATTTTACGGAATTTTGCTCATTTTAGCAATGTTGATATGTAAATTTTAATAACTTTAGATGTTTGGTGTGTTTTGTTCGTTTAGGTGGTATCGAGATTTGACTGCTGAATCTAGTCGTTTCAGGGGTATTTTCATCATTTTAAATTATTTCTGGTTATTTTAGTCGTTTTAGAGCTTTGGGGTTATTTTGGACAATTAAGCAGTTTCGGGGGGATTTTTTTTGGACATTTTCTGGTTTTGGGGGTCTTTTGACGATTTTTGGAGTACAATGGTCATTCTAGTGATTTCTAGGGTATTTTTTATGTCAAAAAAAATTTATTTTGACAGTAAGAATTCCAAAAATATCAAAAAACCAATAAATAATATAAAAACATATAAAACAACCACTTAGAACTGCCAAAATGACTGAAATGCGCTACAAAGGTCCAAAATATCCCAAAACCCTAGAAAATAACCAAAACACCCAGAAAACACCGACAACAACCGCGAAAACTTTTAAAATGACAAAAATACCGTTGAAACCACAAAAATAAGCAAAATACTCTTGAAACCTCTGGAAATGACCAAAATACCCCTAAACTAATCCGTAATACACTCGATTTTCTAGACTTTAGGGGTATTTTGGTCGGTTTCACGTTGCTTTGCTAATTCTAGAGGATTTTATTGCATTTTGCGCATCTTAGCAATGTCGACCAGCATATTTTAATCATTTTAGATGTTTGGGGTATTTTAGCCGTTTATGTGTCATCAAAATTTGACTGCTCAATCTAGCTGTTTTTGGGGTATTTTTGTCATTTCAGATTTTTTTTTAGTCGTTTAGAGCTTTCTAGCTATTTTGGACAATTAAGAGATTCCGCGGGGATTTTTTTTTTTGAACATTTTGTGGTTTTTGGGGTATTTTGGTAATTTTGGGAGTATAAAGGTCATTCTAGTGATTTCTAAGTTTTTGTTTTGTTAAAAAAATTATTTTACCCGTAAAAATTTCCAAAATATGAAAAAACTGATAACTACACCAAAACATCTAAAACGACCCCCCGTAGAACTCCCAAAATCACTAAAATACACCACGAATATCCAAAATAGCCCCAAACCCTAGAAATGACCAAAATACACATGGTAACTTTTAAAATGTCCTAAATACCGTTGAATCCTCAAAATAAGCAATATACCCTTGAAATCATTGAAGATGGCCTAAATATCCCTAAACTAAGCCAAAATACACTCGATTTTCTAGACTTTTGGGCTTTTTTGGTTAGTCGTAAGTTGCTTTACTCATTCTTGAGGATTTTATGGCATTTTGCACATTTTAGAAATGTTGAGGTGTATATTTTAATCATTTTAGATTTTTGGGGTATTTTGTTCGTGTACAAGGTATTAAGATTTGACTACTAAATCTAGCCGTTTCATAGGTATTTTCGTCATTTAAAATTTTTCGAGTTATTGTAGTCGTTTTAGAGCTTTGACCTTATTTTGGGCAATTAAGTGGTTTCGAGAGGAAATTTTTGGACATTTTTTGGTTTTGGGGGTATTTTGGAGTATAATGGTCATTCTAGCGATTTATAGGGTATTTTTTATGTATATATATATATATATATTTTAACCGTAAGAATTCCAAAAAATCAAAAAACCGATAAATACAATAAAAACCTCTAAAACAAACCCTTAGAACTGCCAAAATGACTAAAATGCGCTACGAATGTCCAAAATATTCTGAAACCCTAAAAATGACCAAAACACCCCGAAAAAAATGACAACAACCGCGAAAACTTTAAAAATGACAAAAATACCGTTGAAACCACAAAAATATGTAAAATAGTTTCGAAACATCCAAAAATGACAAACTAATCCGAAATACACTTGATTTTCTACACTTTGTGGGTATTTTGGTCGGGGTTCGTGTTGCTTTGCTGATTCTAGAGGATTTTATTGCATTTTGCGCATTTTAGCAATGTCGACAAGTATACTTTAATCATTTTATATGTTTGGGGTAATTTGGCCGTTTACATGTCATCGAGATTTGACTGCTCAATCTAACTGTTTTAGGGGTATTTTTGTCATTACATATTTTTTTGTGTTATTTTAGTCGTATAGAGCTTTGGGGCTATTTTGGACAATTAAGAGATTTCATGGGGATTTTTGTTAAGGACATTTTGTGAGTATTTTGACGATTTTGGGATTATAATGGCCATTCTAGTGATTTCTAAGGTTTTTTTGTCAAAAAATTTCTTTTACCCGTAAAAATTTCCAAAATATGAAAAAACCGATAAATATACCAAAACGTCTAAAGCGACCCCCTTAGAACTGTCAAAATCACTAAAATGCACCACGAATATTCAAAATATCCCCAAACCGACCCCCTTAGAACTGCCAAAATCACTAAAATGCACCACGAATATTCAAAATATCCCCAAACCCTAGAAAATGATCAAAATGCCCCTAAATGACCAAAATACCCATGGTATCTTTTGAAATATCCTAAACACCGTTGAAACCATTGAAAATGACCTAAATATCCCTAAACTAAGCCAAAATACACTCGTTTAGAGCTTTGTGACTATTTTCAACAATTAAGAGATTTCGGGGGGATTTTTTTGGGACATTTTGTGCTTTTTGCGGGGCGATTTTCAGCCTATAATGGCCATTCTAGTGATTTCTAAGGTTTTTTTCGTCAAAAAAATTATTTTACCAGTAAAAATTTCCAAAATATCAAAAAATCAATAAATACACCAAAACGTCTAAAACGACCCCCTTAGAACTCCCCAAATCACTAAAATGCACCACGAATATCCAAAATATCCCTAAACCCTAGCAACTGACCAAAAACCCCAAAATGACCAAAATATTGATGGTAACTTTTAAAATGTCCTAAATACCATTGAATCCTTAAAATAATCAATATACTGTTGAAATCATTGAAAATGACCTAAATATCCCTAAACTAAGCATTAATACACTCGATTTTTTAGTCTTTGGAGGTATTTTGGTCGGTCGTAAGTTGCTTTACCCATTCTAGAGAATTTTATGGCATTTTGCTCATTTTAGAAATGTCGAGGTGTATATTTTAATCATTTTAGATGTTTGGGGTATTTTGTTCGTTTACCAGGTATCGAGATTTGACTGCTAAATCTTGTCGTTTTAGGGGTATTTTCATCATTTTAAATTAGTTCGGGTTATTTTAGTCGTTTTAGAGTTTTGAGGCTATTTTGGACAATTTAGTGGGTTCGAGGGGATTTTTTTGACTTCTTCTGGTTTTGGGGATATTTTGGCAATTTTGGGAGTATAATGGCCATTCTAGCGAGTTATATGATATCTTTTATGTCAAATAAAAATTATTTTAACCATAAGAATTCCGTAAATATTAAAAAATCGATAAATACAATAAAAACCTCTAAAACGACCACTTAGATCTGCTAAAATGACTAAAATGCACTACGGATGTCCAAAATATCCCGAAACCCTTAAAAATGACCAAAACACCGACAACAACCGCGAAAAATTTTAAAATGACAAAAATACCGTTGAAACCACAAAATAAGTAAAATACTCTCAAAACCTCTGAAAATGACCAAAATACCCATGGTAACTTTTAAAATGTCCTAAATACCTTTGAATCCTCAAAATAAACAATATACCCTTGAAACCACTTAAAATGACCTAAATATCCAAAAACTAAGCCAAAATACACTCGATTTTCTAGACTTTGTGGGTATTTATCGTAAGTCGCTTTACTCATTCTAGAAGATTTTACGACATTTTACTCATTTTAGCAATGTCGATGTGTAAATTTTAATCACTTTAGATGTTTCGGGTAATTTGGCCATTTACGAGGTATCAAGATTTGACTGCTCAATCTAGCCGTTTCGAGGATATTTTGGTCATTTTAGATTTTATTTTTTTTTCCAGTTATTTTAGTCGCTTCAGAGATTTTAGGCTATTTTGCTCAATTAAGAGTTTTCAGAGGGTTTTTTTTTGTGGACATTTTGAGCTTTTGAGAGTATTTTGGTGATTTTGGGAGTATAATGTAAAAACATTATTTTATCTGTAAAAATTTTCAAAATACCAAAAAAACCGATAAATAAACCAAAACATCTAAAAGGTCACCCTTAGAACTGCCAAAATCACTTAAATGCTACAAGAATATCCCAAATATCCAAAAACCCTAGAAAATGATCAGAACGGCCACAGAAGGACCAAAATACACACAGAAACTATTAAAATGTCTTAAATACCGTTGAATCCTCAAAATAAGCAAAATATACCCATAAAACTAATGAGAATACCTAAATATCCCAAAACTGAGCCAAAATACACAAGATTTTTTAGATTTTGAGGGTATTTTGGTCGGTTTCAAGTTGCTTTGCTCATTCTAAAAGATTTTATGGCATTTTGCTTTTTTTAACAGTGTCAAGGTGTATATTTTAATCATTTTAGATGTTTGGGATATTTTGTTCGTTTAGGAGGTATCAAGATTTGATTGCTAAATCCAGTCGTTTCAGGCATATTTTCGTCATTTTAAATTATTACGAGCTATTTTAGTCGTTTTAGAGTTTTGAGGTTATTTTAGACAATTAAGTGGTTTTAGGGGGATTTTTTTGGACATTTTTTGGTTTTTAGGGTATTTTGGCGATTTTTGGAGTAAAATTATTTCTAGGGTATTTTTTATGACAAAAAAAAATTATTTTAACCATAAGAATTCCGAAAATATCAAAAAACCGATAAATACAATAAAAACCTCTAAAACAACCACTTAGAACTGCCAAAATGACTAAAATGCGTTACGAATGTCCCAAAAACACCGACAACAACCGCGAAAACTTTTAAAACGTCAAAAATACCATTGAAACCACAAAAATAAGCAAAATACTCTCGAAACCTCTGAAAATGACCAAAATACCCCAAAACTAATCTGAAATACACTCAATTTTCTAGACTTTGGGGGTATTTTGGTCAGGTTCGTGTTGCAATGCTGATTCTAGAGGATTTTATTGCATTTTGCACATTTTAGAAATGTCGAGATGTATATTTTAATCATTTTAGATGTTTCGGGTATTTTGGCCGTTTACGTGTCTTCAAGATTTGACTACTCAATCTAGCTGTTTTAGGAGTACTTTCTCATTTTAGATTTTTTTTTTTTAGGTTATTTTAGTCGTTTTAGAGCTTTCTAGCTATTTTGGACAGTTAAGAGATTCCAGGGGGATTTTTTTTTCGGATATTTTGTGGTTTTGGGGGTATTTTGGCGATTTAGGGAGTAGTATAATGGTCATTCTAGTGATTCCTAAGGTTTTTTTTTTACAAAAAAATTATTTTACCCATAAAAATTTCCAAAATATCAAAAAACCGATAAATACGCCAAAATGCTTAAAACGACCCCCCTTAGAACTGCCAAAATCACTAGAATGCACCACGAATATCCAAAATATTCCCAAAACCCAGGAAATAACCAAAACACCCGAAAATGACTAAAAAAGTCGTGGTAACTTTTAAAACGTCCTAAATACCGTTGAATCCTCAAAATAAGCAGTATACCCTTGAAACCATTGAAAATGACAAAAATACCCCAAACGAAGCCAAAATACACTCGAATTTCTAGTCTTTGGGGGTATTTTGGTCGGTCGTAAGTTGCTTTATTCATTCTAGAGGATTTTGCGACATTTTCTAATTTTAGCAATGTCAATATGTGTATTTTAATCATTTTAGATGTTTGGGGTATTTTGGCCGTTTACGTGTCATCCAGATTTTCCTGCTCAATCAAGCTATTTTAGGGGTATTTTTTTCATTTCAAATTTTTTTTTAGGTTATTTTAGTCGTTTATGAGCTTTCTGGCTATTTTGGACAATTAAGAGATTTCGGGGGGATTTTCTTTTTGGACATTTTGTGCTTTTTGGGATATTTTGAAGATTTTGGGAGTATAATGGTCATTCTAGTGATTTCTAAGGTTTTTTTTTTTTTTACAAAAAAATTATTTTACCCGTAAAAATTTCCAAAATATCAAAAAACCAATAAATACACCGAAACATCTAAAACAACCCCCTTAAAACTGCTAAAATCACTAAAATGCACCACAAATATCCAAAATATCAAAAAATCCTAGAAAATTACCAAAACGCCCCCAGAATGACCAAAATACCCACGGAAACTTTTAAAATGTCCTAAATATTGTTGAATCCTCAAAATAAGCAATATACCCTTGAAACCATTGAAAATGACAAAAATATCCCTAAACCAAGCCAAAATACAGTTGATTTTGTTAGACATTGAGGGTATTTTGGTTGGTTTCAAGTTGCTTTGCACATTCTAAAAGATTTTATGGCATTTTGCTCATTTTAGCAATGACAAGTATATTTTAATCATTTTAGATGTTTGGCGTATTTTGTTCGTTTACGAGGTATCGATATTTGACTGCTAAATCTAGCCGTTTCAAGGGTATTTTCGTCATTTAAAATTATTTCGGGTTATTTTAGTCGTTTTAGAGCGTTGAGATTATTTTGGACAATTAAGTGGTTTCGAGGGGAATTTTTTGGACATTTTCCGGTTTTGGGAATATTTTGGCGATTTTGGGAGTACAACGGCCATTCTAGTGATTTATAGGGTATTTTTTGTGTCAAAAAAAAATTATTTTGACTGTAAGAATTCCAAAAATATCAAAAAACCGAAAAATAATATAAAACCATCTAAAACGACCACTTAGAACTGCTAAAGTGACTAAAATGTGCTACAAATGTCCAAAATGTCCCAAAACCAAAGAAAATGACGAAAACGCCCCGAAAACGACGACAACAACCGCGAAAACTTTTAAAATGACAAAAATTCCGTTGAAACCACAAAAATAAGCAAATTACTCTCGAAACCTTTGAAAATGACCGAAATACCCCTTAACTAATCCGAAATACACTCGATTTTCTTGACTTTGGGGGTATTTTGGTTAGGTTCGTGTTGTTTTTTTTATTCTAGAGGATTTTATTGCATTTTGCGCATTTTAGCAATGTCGAGATGTATATTTTAATCATTTTAGATGTTTGGGGTATTTTGGCAGTTTACGTGTTATCAAGATTTGACTGCTTAATCTAGCCGTTTTTGGCGTATTTTTATCATTTCAGATTTTTTTTTGGGTTATTTTAGTCGTTTAGAGTTTTGTGGTTATTTTGGCAATTAAGAGATTTCGAGAGGATTTTTTTTCAGACATTTTGTGGTTTTGGAGGTATTTTGGTGATTTTGGGAGTATAAAGGTCATTCTAGTGATTTCTAAAGTTTTTTTTGTCAAAAAAATTATTTTACCCGTTAAAATTTCCAAAATGTGAAAAAACTGATAAATACACCAAGACATCTAAAACGACCCACGTAGAACTCCCAAAATCACTAAAATACACCATGGATATCCAAAATATCCCCAAATCCAAGAAAATGACCAAAACGCCCCAAAATGACCAAAATACCAATGGTAACTTTTAACATGTCCTAAATACCGTTTAATCCTCAAAATAAGCAATATACCCTTGAAACCATTGAAAATTACCTAAATATCCCTAAACTAAGCCAAAATACACTCAATTTTCTAAACTTTTAGGATATTTTGGTCTATCGTAAGTTGCTTTACTCATTCTAGAGGATTTTACGGCATTTTGTTCATTTTAGCAATGTCAATGTATATATTTTAGTCAATTTAGATGTTTGGGGTAATTTGGCTGTTTACGAGGTATCTAGATTTGATTGCTCAATCTAGCCGTTTCGGGGGTATTTTTGTCATTTTAGATTTTTTCGAGTTATTTTAGTCACTTTAGAGATTTGAGGCTATTTTGGTCAATTAAGAGTTTTCAAAGGGTTTTTCTTTGGACATTGTGCTTTTGAGAGTATTTTGGTGATTTTGAGAGTATAATGGTCATTCCAGTGATTTCTAGGATTTTTTTTTGTCAAAAAGAATTTTTTACCCGTAAAAATTTCCAAAATATCAAAAAACCGATAAATAAACCAAAACATCTAAAGTCCCCTTAGAACTGCCAAAATTACTAAAATGCTCCAAGAATATCCCAAATATTCAAAAACCCTAGAAAATGACCAAAACGCCCGTAGAATGACCAAATACCCACGGAAACTTTTAAAACGTCCTAAATACTGTTGAATCCTCAAAATAAGCAAAATATACACTTGAAACCAATGAAAATGACCTAAATATCCCAAAACTAAGCCAAAATACACTTGATTTTTTAGACTTTTAAGGGTATTTTGGTCGGTTTTAAGTTGCTTTGCTCATTCTAGAAGATTTTATGGCATTTTGCTCATTTTAGCAAAGTCAAGATGTATATTTTAATCATTTTAGATGTTTTGGGTATTTTTTTTGTTTAGGAGGTATCAAGATTTGACTGCTAAATCTAGTCGTTTTAGGGGTATTTTCGTCATTTAAAATTATTTAGGGTTATTTTAGTCATTTTAGAGCTTTGAGGTTATTTTGGACAATTAAGTTTCGGGGGGATTTTTTCAGACGTTTTCTGGTTTTTGAGGTATTTTGGCAATTTTGGGAGTACAATGGCTATTCTAGTGATTTCTAGGGTATTTTTTATGTGAAAAAAAAATTATTTTAACCGTAAGAATTCCGAAAATATCAAAAAATCGATAAATACAATAAAAACCTCTAAAACGACCACTTAGAGACAGAATGTGGCTGACAATCAATACCTGCAAATATCAAAGAAGCTAGACAACATGTTATAACTAAAGACTCTTTAATAAATTCACTTAGTCCTTACTAACAATAAATATAAATTTGTTACTTTTTATCAACTATATCAGAACAAATCAGCATTTGCATGCTGAACCTCTCATGGAGAGATGCACATGGAAATTAGTGATGCTATACCATTGGGTTGTATGAAGAAGAATTATCCATTGTGGATGCCCTAAACTAGCTCACGAACCCTACTCAGTTTAAGAAGTTCTTTTAATCCAATAAGAGTCTGTGGAAGTTAGCTGATACATTTTGACAATTTACATTTTTCAGAATTTTTAATTAAAAAAAAAATTAATTCTCATAAATAACCTTCAACAACAACAACAACGAAGCCTTAGTCCAAACACTAGGGGTTAGACATGGATCCTCATCAGACTAGTAAGGGTCGACTACATGTATTCTACTCTTTTTTTTTTTTTTTTATAAGTAAGAAAGATGTATATATAAAAAGCTACCCTATGCAAATATCACAAAGTAGTCCAAAAAATTACAAGGGAAAAAAAAAAGCAAAGAAGAAATTAAGAACAAACAAGGAAAAAACTAAGAAAAAAAGGGAGGGAATCACAAGATGTGAATCCCCAGGCTTGAGACCAATCAAATAGAGAACCACTAAAAGAAGCAAGAAGTTAGTCTCCCGATCTATCCATGTCCTCAAATGTCTGCCATTCTATTCCATTCAAAATAATACTTTGTTACTTCCCTAATTGACACATTCCTCTTTTACTAATTATATTAATGTTTTTCTTGGTCTTCTTTTTATCTTTTTTCATTCCGTTAACTTGAATCAATTAACTTCTTCTTACCAATGCTTTAAACACGATCAAACTATTTCAAGAAATCTTTTCATCAATAGAAGTTAACTTGATCTTTAAAAGAATTTCCTCATTTCTATAGTAAATGTAAAATTTAGCTTGTTCCAAAGTTTAAACTAATAGGAAATGGTACATTTAATCATTTAACTTTTATTCTAATACTCTCCTTCATATGTAGTAGGGTCCAACATGTAGAATTTTTAACTACCTAAATTGGAGGTAAAGTAGAGACAAAGTTTTCAACTCAAGATAACTTGCTCCAATATCATGATAAACTACCACTTGTCCCAAAAGCTTAATCTAATGGGAATGGTGAATTTAATCATTTATCCAATCACATTTAAGAATAAGGCAGATTATTGAGAACTGACGGCTTAGATCTGCATTTGACTTCCTAGCATCTCTCTTATCATTCTGTTTCTTTCTCATTCATCTTCCACTTGCTCTTTAATGTCTCTGGTTATTTCTCTACTTTAATTAATTGATCTAAAAATTAGATCAAATCAAATCTGCAAAGTGCAAACATCCCTAGAAGCCTATTAAACCCTAAATCTTACTCCCGATATATTTCACCATCAAACCCTAATTGGCCCTACCCTTTTCTACATCAACCCTAATCCCAATTCCCCAAAATAGAGTTAGAAGGTGTAGGATTCGGCTGCTGCCTTGCTTCAATTAGCATAACACTAAAATTGATAAAATACTAATACATAGCACTCACTATACACATGATAACCAATTATTACTTTAAAAAAGAAATTGAATAAGAATAAGCCTTCCTTTCTTGGATTTAACATAGTTTCTCCATCCTTCTAGCATATCAATAAATCAGAGTATAGTTGATTTGGAGTTGCTTATGCAAGAGGAGGGGTGAGAACACAGATCATTTCCTACTCCACTATTCTTTTGCAAGGGAGTTGTGCGAGTTCATCCTTGGAATGTTCAGATTTTGGTGGGTGATGTCTAAGACTCTGCTTTTGTTGATTCAAGGTTGGAGAAGTAAGCCAAACTCCTTCCAACACAAAGCTTGAGATTTAGGACATTCATGTTTGATGTGGATCTTCCTTTATAGGGAGCAACAATTTTCAACTATGAGAATTAAGTTGACGTAGGTAAGCTCATTGTTTTCTTGGCTTCTAGTTGATACAGGGTGACCAACTGGTTTGGTAGATTTCATATCCTCTTTAAATTTTTGAGAGATCTTTGGTTTTTAGGAGGAAGAAACCCACATACTCATCAAACCAAAAATCAGATGTATTGGTGACTTACATATTTAAATAAAATATACCTTTATCTATCAAAAAAAAGAAAATGATTAGACAGTTTAAAAAGCCATGAGATTATGTGATATCTTTTAAATTAGACTAATATTTTTATGCATATCATAGACCTTAAACTTCATGAATCATTTAGAGAGAGAGATATGAAAGGCAAGAGCAAACCATATATTTCTTTATGAGTTTGTCTTGTTCACTCCCAAATTTCTCAGCAAGACGCAAAATTGATCTCTGAAGCACAATTGGCACAAAGTGATTTTTGACCAGAACTGCCAACAGAACAACCATCAGATTCAATGAAAAATTTAAAAGGAAAAATATTTTTAAGAAGTCATCTAAAAGAACCAGACACCAGACACCAGAACAATCAAGAAGCAATATCAGTTTCATGTTCAGAGGGGAAATATACATAATACATCAGTTATAACCTATATATTTAACAATGACATTCTAGAAACTAGAGTATTCAACAAAAAAAAAAAAATTTTGATATCAAGCAGAAATTAGAGGTTCCCATCCCCTTGACATAAAAATGAGATAGATATTAGAATATGCTGATACCTTAGCAACCCAGCTTAGTTTAGAGCTATCCCCATGCAGGACCAGGGCAGGAAGAAGCCAATGGCAACAATACTGTACGAAATAACTAGGTTCGGCATCAAAAACGAATAGTCAACGTATCTACATTGAGCACGTGCAATGTGGTCAAAATGGAACACTTACGGATACCATATCCCAAACCAAGAAAAATCCGTTAAAAGAATATAAACTTTGTTAGAATTATGGTTAAAGTGTATAAATTCACCATTTCCTAATAACTTAAACTTTTGAGATAATTGATAAATTAACATGGTATTAAAGTAGAAGATCCTGAGTTTGATGCTTGTCTCCACTTTATCTCCTATTTAAAATCTTAAAATCCCATGTGTTGGGCCTCACTTATAAAGAGGGAGTGTTAGAATCATATTTAAGTAATTAAATTCGTCACTTCCTAATCGCTTAAGCTTTTGAGAGAATCGGTAATTTAACAAACTTTAATTAGTCAAAAATAAATTAATAATGTGGAAATTTAAATATAGGATAGAGTTGAGCTATCGGTTTAATTGGAATTGAGTGAATGATTATATGAGTGAAAAGAGCTTGGATATTGCTTCTGAGATCTTACCTGAGGAAAACCTTGGGCTGTTTCAAGCCAACATCTTGGCTATGCATTTAGAAACAGTATTACCTTCTCCATCTACAATGTACATAAATGGTGATTTTAGAAGCAGAACAAAAAAGCATTGGAATCATAATATACATAAGGGGGAGAGAGATATGAGATCTGATGAAACCAATTCTGCCATGGTTTGTCCAGATTGATAAAATATTATCCATGACAATTTGTATAAATTGGCACTTCGGTTTGTACAAACTATTTTCAGTTAATCTATCAAACTTCATTTAACATTAACAATTTTCAAACCCAGAATAGTAAAGATCTCGGACAGGATTTGGGATTAGCAAGTAAAAATTTTGTTAGCAAGGGAAATGAAAATGAAATGTAGTATGAAAACATCTAAACTGCTGATATTGATCAAAATTAATATCCATAAATGAGGTATCAGAAAATTTGGTCACACACATATCCAATGAAACATGAGAGTGAAGGAAAAAGATCAAACTTAACAAAATAGTCACCTTATTATTCAACAGAAAGCCACAATCCACAAATATGCTTCACCTGCAAGATTTCCAATTTAAAAAATGAAAGTATCATGGTGTAAAAATTATATATATGTGAAGTTGTGCATATTTGCATTTGCGAAAATCATAACCAAGTGATAACCAAAGTCCAAAATAACTACCAAATACACAAACAGGCCTTATATGAATAATTTATTTATGTGAGAAAGATTAGATCAAATTAATTGCAATTTCAAAATTTTTAAATTTCAGTAAAATTTTCCTTTGCCGTTTTTTGCTTACAAAATTAGAAACAACAAAATCTAAACCCATGCACAAGACATTCATAATGCTCTACATTGAATACTGATCATGAGGCATGGTATGAAAGTTCTTTGAAACAAAGGCCAATCAAGACATTCATTCAGTTGCATTGCATGGTGTATTTTGGAATGCTGATTCATCTACGGAAGTAGATAGAAAGTTAAAATAAAATATTGAACTGCAACAATTTATGAGCCTTCGAAAAAAAATTTCCCACCATAGTTGGAGAAAATGAATACTGTCCTTTATAATTTATATATAATATTTCACAATTGGTTACCTTTTTACCTTGATATCCTCCCTCCCAAACAGCCCTTCCACCTAAAATCATAAAAATGAGGTACGCTACCGAAACTAAAGATCCAACCACAATCTTGCCCATCAACAAGGGGACTGAAATCTACAGAAAAAGAACAGTGATTAAAATACCACATTCTTAAATATATGTAGCACATTATAGAAAGTAAAAGGCAAGATTGCAATAGACGGTTCAAAGAACTAGTGGGGAATGGTGGTAAAAAGAAGATGATAATATGTTTGGATATCTTCCATCTATACACACTATAACCTTGTTTTTAGCAAGCATCCAAACATGCGAGCACATGAGCATCCTAGCTTTCGGATATAACATGCGAACATCCGAGCATGTGTACATGTGAGCATGGGAGCATTTGATCATCAAGGCAAAGCATGTGAGCATGTGGTTGTCAAGGCATACAAGCATGCGAACAAGACTTCCCTTAAATTGAACAATCAACTTTATATTTGAATTCAAATCTTCAAGACCAATGTACAAGGAAAGTATCATGCATGTGAACCATATTAAAAAAGGGAAGAAAATAAATCAAGCAATCACATTTTAATCAAGTCATTGATTACCCAATTAGATGCAAGAATTTATTTCCAAACTCCGTGGGGAATATTCAGCTACGTATGTCCATGCACAAGACTAAATTAGGAAACAATACAAGGAAACGATACATTGGCTGCCATGTTTAGATATAAAAGGAAACTAATAACAGTCGTATCAATCTACGAATTACTAAATCACCTTAACATGCAAGACAATATTCAATGCCATTAAAATTTGATAAAATTAAGTCACAGTACCTCATTTAGCAAAGTCCACGTGCATAAGCTTCAATTGGATACAAATCCACGATGGGAAACATTCTGATCATTCACATTAATTCCCTTGCCTATTCAAATCCTTACCCATTTGATTCTAAAAGACACTTAAGGAGGAAATAGTCAAAGCACCAAAATATGCAATATCTCACATGCAACAAATTCTATTCTATTGTACATCAACGAATTCAAATTCAAGTAGCATGCTGGAGAAAAGTTACAAAATCTGTGACTGATCCTAATCAAATTAAAAAGAAATTCTAAGCCACTTGTGTAAAATGAAATTAACTTTTTTGTATTTTTTGTATTTATTAACTAAAAAGAAAAGAAACCAAATAAGGAGATATATACACACAAAAAGCAAAATAAGCTACATGAAAAAAGAAATAAAAACAATACAACATCAGTAAAATAAAACAAGTAAATAACAAAAATAATAATAAATAAAAATGGAAATTAGGTTCTGCCCAAAAATGCGTACGCAGCATACTGAATGCGTACACACCATTATGCTGATATACGTATCTAGGGTTTTAACCCGATTCCTAAATTTGTGTCATGCATAGAAAAGAAAAATGAAGCACAGGTAAAGATGTTATCACACAAGAAAAAAAATATCACAGGTTATACAATATAAAAAGAAAAACAACTTAGAACACAAGACAATAATAAAATAAATAAAGAGAAGTACATTTTCCTTGGGTTGATTTAGCCCTTGTATTGTGTATATGTTTCTTCTCTACAGGATATATTTTTTCCTTACTTTGGACAGGTCCAACAAATTACTTTATTTCATGAATTGGGCTTCATAGCTTATTTTCGATCTTTATACAGATTAATCTCCACAGTCAACCATTATTTACACAAAATGGGCCGATACATAGAGCAACACTCAAAGGCCATTTACAAGTTAAACAAGACATTCGGCCAGATATTAACCCTGTTTTTGGTTTTCATTTTAAACAAAAAAGTTCAAATGTAGGTCTCAAAAGCACTAAAATTATATTACTAAATGCATATTTTTTATGAATTAAAGCTACATTAGTCATATAATTATCAAGTAAATTATATGAGAAATTATATAATTATGAAGTTAGTTTCACACTTTCACTTCTTTAGCCAAGCAGAGATTAAAGGTAGAGTTTCTTAAAGACTACTTTGTTTCTATGCTTAACTTCATAAGTTGGGCTTACGCCTAGCCTTTTATCAGAGAAGCCCAATGAGCCAAGTTCAAAGAATGGAAAAACTTACCTGTAATGTTCTTTGGCAGAACTATAATTGTTTTGCTGCAAGTAAGCCCAAGCCAAGTTTCCAAGAATTCTGCATTGATAAGAGTATCAAATTAATGCAAACGCCTTGGAATATATAACAAGTATGAAAGCAAAAAAGGAAAAGATGCAACATCCACTTTGACATTTCCTGTCGACAGTTATTTGAACCTTCAATATGCTTCAGCTTGTGCTGAAGCATTTCAATCTCTTCTTCCACCCTTCCGGATCTCTGTAAAATATAAGAAATGCTTACACGCAAATACATGCATGTAATATCCATAAATGTTCAGTAGAAAAACAATACACCACTTAAACAACTTCATAGCAACTAGTTGATACCAAGATATGTAACCAAAATCCTTCAACATAAATAGGAGTTTAGAAGCAAATACATTCATGACATGCTTTTTAGTCCCATAAAACTTCTAGCATCTTGCTGTGAATATACAAAACTAATTTGATGCATACTAAATTAAATTCTTACCATTATCCCGGATATCAACAGCAATGAAAAACTTACAAATCAAATAAAATTCTTCCAGATGCTACATGGAACATAATAATATGTACACCAATGTAGGCTGCCCTTGCCTCTGCCACTCCTAATATTTTAGGAGACACAAAAACTTGCGCATGTTATTAGGATTAAAACATTATGGGACTATATATTTCAGTGAGGTCTTATTAGGGGTAAACTAAATCAAATAAGACCTTTATATCAAAGAGTGCTAGATTGAGACCAAATACCCACCACCTTTTAGGGTGTTGCAAAGCAAAAGAACTCTTCTTTTGAGGCATAAACCACCCACCCAACCAGCTTTTATGACATATAAACCTTATACAGGTATTAAGACCATCAACCCAATCTGCATTTAAAAAGAGAATATTATTTCACCATAGCAACAATCTAGACAGTTACAAAGTTTAAGGGCTTTCTCAATGAGCAAAATCAGGGTCTAAAAAATTGATACTAGTTCAACGTTATCAAATAATTGCAGTAATAAGTTCATAAATGAAAACAACAGAATCAGTTCCAAAAACTTTTCTCTTTTGTGGAGGAAAAAAAGTAAATCATGAAAGGCTCAAACTCAGAATTTATCCAAACCACGGTTTCTAAGAATAACAAAACACTGAGGTCCATCATATTGCTTCAGTTCAGACACCCCACATGGTACCTCAGGCTTCTTTACAGCTACGTGCCCTAGCTTATGACACAAAGGGGGCTGGAGAGCATACTCAAAAGGACGGAAGAAGTGCCTTTCATATGTGAATTGAGATTTAAATTGATGGGATTGGAATTCCCATCAATTTGGAAATTATAAGAATTTCTCAAATTCTTCATCCAATCGCAACCTTAAAGATCAATTCAGCTCCCGACAATAGAAATTTAGGTATCCAATTTTGAAATAAAAAATAAAAAATAAAATAAAGTTCAACAATCACAATCATTTGGAATTTTCATTTTCAGTATTCTTTTTTAGTAATAATGACTACAAGATTCAAATTTTCTAATATTAATTACTTACTTTAATAAATCATCAAGATCAAAAGGTTTACATCAACAGTAAGCATTATATAAATTGGTGTCAACTTATAATTTCCAGTAAGCTTAATTACACGCAACCACATCATGTTATGAATCTTAAGTAAGAATTTTCAACATATGAATCATGTGTTTTCCCATCTCTACAGCAGCAAGATCTAGTATCTTATCCCTAAACCTTTATAGTTGATACAAGCATTTCACCCAACTAAGCTTCTAAGGTGATGAAATATAGGTACTAGCTAAACGGAAAATGACAAAGAATGGCAAGTAAAATATAAGAAACTTTTTATGGATAAAACAGGTTTTAGTTTTACCTTGTAGAGTTCAACTTACAGATTGTCAAGAGATTGATGAGAATCATAAGGGCAGAGATGACGAAAAAATTTGATAGCCTCAATTGCCTCATCAGATCGAGTAGTTGGAGAAACAAACATTAATAATATATAATCAATACAGAATGGAAAATAACAAAAATTCCAGATGGGTAACTTCAAACATGAAAACTATCAAATTTTGATGGGAGTTTGATCTCTAAAATCTACATGATCAGCACAATTCAGATACATTTTCTTTGGCTATTCTTAAAGATTCTCTGTAAACACGAGGAGAACAATTTTCTTTTTAAGTAGTTATACATGAAAGATCATATTAATCAATAAACTTCATGCCACAAATTTCAAAGGAGAAACATAGAAAATAGATGAAAAATCTTTAAAATATCAGGAACATGAAAACTAATTCAAGTCCCTATACATTTGAAAGGATATTCCACACGAATTAGAATAAAAAACCAATGGGGTACAGCTAAGACTACCAAGAAAGGCATTCAAAAATATACAAAATTTAAAAGTCTAGTTAATAAAATCAATAACATTCAAGAACCAGGAAATTCTAAAATGCAAGAGACCAAAGAAAATCCAAAAATAAGTTCTTCGCTACAAACAAGAACCAAATCAACAGGAACTTGCAATTCAATTCAAAAAAATCAGAATCCCAAAAAAACAAAAAAACAAAAAAAAAAAAACCCATTAGTCTAAACCATATGAAAGCACAAAAATACTTTTGTTGATTTGAGGATCCATAGAGGTAGATTAAATCAAGCCCAACTAAGAGGTAAATGTATTTTATATTACAGGACTATCATAGTCATGAACTTCCTTTTTCTTTTCTTTTTCTTTTTTTCAATTCCTAAATTCTTTTAAATTATATAACCAAAAAAGATATTGCATTTATCATTTATCAGTTCCAGTATATTCTAACTAATTTCATAATTAGATTTTCAGTTCTCATTCACGATCAAAATGTTGGACTAAAATTTTCAACTTATTTAAATGCACAGCCTTCCTATAATAATACTTGCCCATTTTCTTTTTCCATTTATCGCATGCAATAGCCTATGAAATCGATATAAAGGTTTCCAAAACAGAATGGCCAAAAATTATACAAGAAAACAACACAAAAGCATAAGAATTGCAAAAGAAACTACAAAGTATCATAAAGAATTAAAGCAACAAAAAAATATATATCTTCAAAAAATTCTGATGATTCTAGGAGAGAAAACAAACATGGTGAAACCTTAAATTTAAAACATTAATCAGAAACAGGCAGAGAAATCAGTAATGAATTGAAAAAAGAAACCCTATATTATGAGATTCCAATTTACAAGCACCTACTTTGGCAGCAAATCCTAATTCCAAAAAGACTGGCTCTGCAGAGTACAAGGAATAGAAAAATTGTTTTAACACTTTTCAGCAATCTCTCCAAAATAGCATGTACCTTTGCCATACTGTTATGGCATTTTTTTAACCAATATAAAAAAACTACAGGGCCTATTATACTTTTACCACTTCAAGAGATAAGGACTGACACTCTATCTCAAATGGCATCACCTCACCTCAAGTATGGTTATGGATTCAAAACCTACCATGTGCAAAGTTGAGGGGACGAGGGGCAACAAAAACTAATGCTTGTGTTGTGATGACATATCAAACAATATTTAAAGGACTAGTAGTCTTCCATGATATACAAAAATTATTTTCAATGACACATTATTAGTACATCTTTGCTAATACATGATATGACAGGACACTATAATCCAAGCACTATTTAAATTAAACTTGACTTCACAGTTGATAGCTTGAAAAAATATAAATCGCACTTAAACTACCCAAACCCAAGCATGGCTTTTAGTATTGTCCAATATGTAGATGTTAGCCTGCAATAGAGTCTATCATTACATGGAGTCATTCAGACCTAAATACATAAATGATGACTGACTCATTCCTGCCTAAATGATAAGCATGAAAGAGTTTTCTTAGATATAAGCAATGACCACATGTAATGGTTACTATACTTTAGCAATATCAAATTTTATTGGCCCATACCATATTGTGATATCTACCATGGACACCTACCAATACAGTCAAAAAACTTGATTGTTGGAACTAAGCTCGAGATAAATCCCTTTAATTTTTAAATGCTAGATTGATGAAAATGAGATGTTCTTACAAAAATTTTAAATGCAAACCAATTTTGTTTGTAAGTCTATGCAGTAATCATGTCTTTCCATAGACCATATTTTCTTTTAAGCATGCCTATTGGGATCAAAGTTAACTAACAGAATTAACCTCCAAATCAACCCTACTAGAGCTAGGGGGAAAAAAGAAAGGGAAGTTCCAGCGCAACGAAGGCCCTTTTCGGTTCTAGGGGTAAAGAGACAACTTAAACGAAAGGGAAAGAACAAAGATAACTAGGAAACAGCAAGAAATACAAATGCAGGTTTTAAATTATGAACAAGAGCTGGAAATATGAGTGATGTACAAAACATGCTTCACCAACCCAAAATAAAGAACAAAAAACCCAAAAGGAAAAACCATTAATCAACATACTAGAGATCAAATGTCAATATGTTACTTCTCAGGAAAGGGTGGGGGCAGTTATGCAACAGGTAGAATACAAGTGAGATCACCCCAAAAATAAAAAAATAGAGAGAGAGTACATCGAACAAAATTGGAAACATCTAAAAAGTCTGAGAAATATATCAAAGAATCAAAATCAAAAGGGAATCAAAACCCATCTGAACGAAACATCAAGAAAATTCAACTTGATTTCTTTTGTTCTATGGACTTCTCTAAACCTTTAAAAGCCCCCTTGTTCCTCTCCAACCAAATGCACAACATGAGACATTAAGAGGAGGCTCTCCATGCCAGCCCATCACCAAATGCATAGTGCTGCTTGCATGTGTTTATCTTGTTCCAAAATTATGATAGAGTATTACTTTATCCTCTCCTTGAAGCATTATGTATCACAGAAAATATCAGAATATATCACAGAAAAACTAGTAAAATATTGAAGCTGAAGATCATGTTTATGTTGTCAATAATGGTAAGACTCTAAAACCCCACAATGAAGAAATATGCCTAATATCAAGATGGAAACACAAAGAAAAAGCCCCAAAAGCCACTCCCCATATAAACACCAACAAAACCCAAGAGCCGTATATCAAATCCACAACCGCATATAAACACCAACAAAACCCAGGAGCCGTATATCAAATCCACAAAGCTGTATGTATAGAGTACTAGTAACCAATTACATGCAATAATGCCTAATTAGGCTTAACTCATGCCAAGTTTGAGTCTTTTCCTTTTTTTTCTTATTTTGTTTCTTTTTTTTATTAGTTGGTAACAGCAAAAACCAATAAATAAATAAATAAATAAAGAAGCAAGGCCGAGAGAGAGAGAGAGAGTTGTAAAGAAAGGTTACCCAAATCTTACACTAGCTAGAGTTCCAATCTTTTTACGTCAAGAATCAGAAAGAGTTCAGTGGAACAGTGCCACAACCTAAATGCAATCACATTTTAATCAAGTCATTCATTTCCCAATTAAATGCAAGAATTTATTTCCAAACTCCGTGGGGAATATTCGGCTATGTATGTCCATGCACAAGATTAAATTAGGAAACAATGCAAGGAGGATACATTGGCTGCCATGTTTAGATATAAAAAGGAAACAAAACATTATCATGTAACAAAGGAAACTAATAACAGACTAACAGTCGTATCAATCTACGAATTACTAAATCACCTTAACATGCAAGACCATATTCAATGCCATTCAAATTGATGAAATTAAGTCACAATACCTCATTGCCACGTGCATAAGCTTCAATTGGAAACAAATCCATGATGGGAAACATTCTGATCATTCACATTAATTCCCTTGCCCATTCAAATCCTTACCAATTTGATTCTAAAAGACACTTAAGGAGGAAATAGTCAAAGCACCAAAATATGCAAAATCTCATATGCAACAAACTCTATTCTATTGTACATCAACAAATTCAAATTTAAGTAACATGCTGGAGAAAAATTAATCAAAATCTGTGACTTATCCTAATCAAATTAAAAATAAATTCTAAGCCAATTATTTGAGAGGAAATTAACTTTTTTGTATTTTTTGTACTTATTAACTACAAAGAAAAGAAACCAAATGAGATATATACATACAAAAAACAAAATGAGCTACATGAAAAAAGAAATAAAAACTATACAACATTAGTAAAATAAAACAAGTAAATGACAAAAAAATTAAATAAAAATGGAATCTAGGTTCTGCCCAGAAATGCATGCACAGCATACTGATTGCGTACATACAATTATGCCAATGTACACATCTAGGGTTTTAACCCGATTTCTAGATTTGTGTCATGCATAGAAAACAACAATGAAGCACAAACAAACATGTTATCACACAAGAAAGAAATATCACAAGTTAGATAAAAAGAACACAAGACAATAATAAAATAAATAACGAGAAGAAGGAAAACGAAGCTTACCTGAATTTCTTGTCGGTGCTAATTAAGCCAAAGTAATAGAAGAAACTTTCACCACATAATTATACTATTTTTATGCTACAACCAGCGTGGAAAATTCACATTTACAACTAGCCAATACTAAGTCACTAACAGCATCAATTAATATTTTAAAGAGTAAATCATATTGCATTTGAGACAAGGCAATGCCAAAAGAATTTCATAAATTTAGTGTAAAAGAAGCTTCCTGTATGCCAAAATGTTCAGAGGTGCAACCCATTAGATAATCCAGTCCAAAATTGGAGCTAGTTAGTAACAATAATTTAAAGCATATCAAAAAATCAAATACCTGGTGTAATTGTGGTCCACAGTTATCAAACCCAGCAACCAGCAGAGAAACTCCAAAAGGCCTTACACCACTAGCAAGCAAAGTAAAGACTCAACTGTATTCAACTTCATAAACAAATAAATAAATAATAAACACGCTTCTTTAATTTTCTGATGCTTAGAAAAATATGGTGAAGCTTACAAACCTTAGTTCCATTCCCATAACAAAAGCAAGGCTGGTTGTTGCCTTAAAATAAAATAATAAAAAAGTCAGGGACAAGAAAGTCAAATAAATAAATTTCTCAAATTTAATAATGACACTAAAAATGCAGGTTCTAGGAGCATTCAAAAGTTCCACAATTACAAAAAATAGGAAAATATATATATATATATTCCCAAAGCTTATATCCTTTGTTCCTTTTCAAAATAGGTAATTTTGACCAACATGCCAAATATTGTGGTTTAGAAAAAGATGAATTTATAAATCTCTATACCAGGCAACAACAAAAAAATGCAGTCCCAACTTTATGCTTTGGCAGGGTCACTTGCTCCATTCTAAGCAAACAAAACATCACAAAATCTTTAAGGTCCTAGCCAATGAGCTCTAGCTTAAATGACACTTCTGCTTCCAACAATAATGAAAAGGAGTGTGAGGTCATTATTCAAGAACCGTCAAGTGCGTGTATAACTACTTACAAATCCAAAAAACAACAAAACTCTAAGGTTTCATTTGTTCTTGGGATAAACTGATATTGTGTTTTCAGGTATTTGGTGTGTCAAAAAATTTTAGTCAACGGAAAATTACAGTATATAGGCAGAAAACATTTACACTTTTTTTTAATAAATCAAAATCATTTACACATTCAAAAAACATAAACGGTTTTCTGAAAAAAAGACTTGCGTTTATCCCTACCATCCTTATCCCTTTTAACTCCATATATTTCCAAACTAAAAAGGCAAAGAAGTGTTCTATGTAGCCAAAAATTCTCCATATATTTCCAAACATAATGTATTCAGGGCAGTCTAAATTAGTGAAGCTTTTATGACTATCAACTGAATCCAGATTGTGCACCTTCATTCATGCTATCAATAAAATGACCAAAATACCCCCAAACTAAGGCAAAATACACTTGATTTTTTAGATATTGAGGGTATTTTGGTTGGTTTAAAGTTGTTTTGCTCATTCTAGAGGATTTTAGAGCATTTTGCCAATTTTAGCAATGTCAAGGGGTATTTTTTAATCATTTTAGATGTTTGAGGTATTTCGGTCATGTACGAGTTATCGAGATTTAACTGCACATTCTAGCCATTTCGGGGGTATTTTGGTCATTTTCGAGGTTTTGAGGTTATTTTAGTTGTTTTAGAGATTCTGAGGCTATTTTGGTCAATTAAGAGGTTTCGGGGGATTTTTTTTGGACATTCTGTGGTTTTGTTGGTATTTTGGTAATTTTTGGACTATATTGGCTATTGTAGTGATTTCAAGGGTATTTTTTTGGGAAAAAAAAATTATTTTACCCGTGAGTATTACCAAAATATCAAGAAACTGACTAAAATGCACTACAATTGTCCAAAATATCTCATAACCCTAAAAAATGACCAAAACGACCACAATACCCCCAAGAACATTTAAAATGACCAAGATATCAATGAAACCTCAAAAATGAGCAAAATATCCTCGAAACCTTTGAAAATGACCAAAATACCCTCAAACTAAGGCAAAATACACTCGATTTTTTAGATATTGGGGGTACTTTGGTCGTTTTCAAGTTGTTTTGCTCATTCTACAGGATTTTAGGGCATTTTCCTTATTTTAGCAATGTCGAGGGGTATTTTTTAATCATTTTAGATGTTTGGGGCATTTTGGTCATTTACGAAGTAACAATTCGATAGCAAGGACCCAAGGTCACACACAAAACCAATTGACAAACACAAAATGAATATACAAATATGAACATGTATGTAGAGCTTACATAGTGACTGCACATACATATAAATTAAGTGTTCAACACATCTATTCCATAAGAAAATTTTAGACAAAAACTAACATTTTAAGGTGATATCCAAAGCAAGGCATTAGAGTGCTATTACATATCATTCCCATTTTCGTTTTATATATTCAAATAAAAGTAATTTTAAGTAGTGAAGTCATAGATTGTAGCATCATCTTCAGCCTTTTAAAATGATTACTTAAATAAAGCCACAACATTTAAAAAATTTAAAAATTACACATCCAATCCAAAGTTCAGTTTAAGCATTTCTTTGAACACTCATGGGGATTAAGAAACCAACAAAAAAAGATATAATTCATAAAATTGAGAAACCAAATAAAAAAGTAATCTGCCAGAATTAAAAAGCCAAGAGGAAAACATATGAAATGTTGGTGTTCCAATACCTAAGAGAGAGGGAGAAAGATTAGGTACTGTTGTCCATGATGTAGCTTTCTCCATATTCATCAGGCCAATCCGTTTGCTAAAGAGGACAATGTCAAGGTTATTGAAGCTCTGGGTGATGAGCACTTCAATTGTGTAGTTGTGGCACAGCAAGTGCAAGGTTGAAAGATAAGTGGAATGGAAAATTTAAAAACAAAACTAAAAGTTACCTGTAGGCCGTATCATTTAGCTCAAAATCTTTAGTTCATACTTGGAGTTTTGCGATTAAGTTTGCACAAAGGTGTAGTTGTTATTAACATCACCTCATTATACTGATTCATAATCTATGTACATTGCAGCTTTGGTTGTCCCCATATGCCCAAAACAGATACTGGATTTCTACCTTAGAAGACCCACAATATCACACCTTTCCCAAGCTGCCAATGACTAAGCCTTCACTCAACACGGAAATCCGGAGTAAGAGAGACATCAGTAAAAACAATTTAATACTACAATGTATTAAACACAAACTGATATTAATAGAAAAGGTGGAAAAAAAGAGAGAAATATGCGTTCATAACACCCAAACGAACTCACTGAAAGTTGTCCAAACACATATCCTCCAATGAAAAGAATGATCCAATATACAAACCCATAATAAACCATATATTCTTTTTCCTCTATAATCTAGAACAAAAGATGATACTCATATTCCAAATGAGCACAACAGACATAAAGAATAAGAGCCAAAGTGGAAAAAAATATCAAGAGTTTACAATTTCACACCATGCTGCCAGCATTGCAATGACCACCACCACCCCTAACTCTATCACCATAGCTATTATCAATGTAATGCTTCTCTTATTTACAAAGACAAACAAATACATATTTGAAGTAAAATAATAAATAAAAACTTTCAAAAGGGTTAACTAACTGGTGCCTTCACAGAATGACAGGAAGTGCAAAATAAACAAGAAGTGCAAAATAAACAAGAAGTGCAACAGCAACACCCTGTAAAAGAGAACTGAACAAACTAAGGTAAAATGGCATATCTCACCATATAAGTGACATTTTGTAATAAGAATACTGCTTTTAGCTCATCCCATATAAGCGTCAGTACTCTATTATCATTGTTATTGTTATTATTCCTAAATAATACCTGCCTGAAACGTCATTAGTTCAAGCAAGATAGAAAAATCCAAAATCCAAAATTAGGTTTTGAACTAAGATAGAAAAAGAATACAACATAGAAAATAGATTCTCTTAAACAATATTAAAACAACTCTAATAATCTTTTAAAACAACTTTTATAATTAAAAGAAAAAAAAAATCAAAATATAATGCAGCAGAAAAACTACTTGGCAATATGGTATTTCTTTCATAGACCAATCTGTTATGATTCTAATTTTTCATAACATAATTGAGAGAACTGACATACCAAAAACGAAAAATACATGTTTTTTGATAAAGATGTCCACAAAGAACACACTTGAAGGATGATTCTTGCATGAAGGATGATTCTTTCATGGACCAATCTAATTACGATTCTAACATTATAACATGATTGAAAGTTTTTATAGAACATACACCGATACAACTTTTTTTTTTTTTTTTTTTTTTTTTGGGTAAGGATATCCAAGTGAGAAGAATTTACTAAACTGGGCACCAGTCCAGGACAATATTTCCTAATAACTATATTGAAGAGTTGTTAAATAAAACAGGTGCAATCGATCATAGTAAATCTAATTTGTACCAAGTTTCTCCACATATTTCCACTGGCTTTTAAAAAGAGACCATTCGGAAACAACACACCCAAAAATATTAAAATAAACCTTTGGAGTAGTTTTGATTATTAAAGATTTGCGTTTTAAGTGACAGAGAAAATCTTCATCTTACTTTTGATTATTAAAGATTTGCGTTTTAAGTGACAGAGAAAATCTTCATCTTACTCTGAATGAGAAGGCAAATTCAAAATCGAAGTGACCCAAATATGCAAAATCAATTCTAGATACCTAATACCAATTTTCACCAAGCCAGATACCCTAAACAAAACAACTTCTAACCAAAATCCCTTAATCAAAACCAAATCTAACCCATCTATTTAAACTAATTAAACAAAACCACTCCTAACCAAAAAACCTAAATCATAACCAATCAAACCAAAATACCCCAATTTTTTTTTTTCCTTTTTGAGAAACAAAATACCCCAATATTAAGTGGGCATTTTTCCTACTTGTCAAAACAGGATAAATTATAGAATTTGACTCTCTCAACTTCCGCTTTTATATATAGTATATGATATATAAATTAGTCGCTAACCCATGCAAATATTGTTCTGATAGTAGAATCCTTAAAACTTGATATGCTTCACTTAATATCTGCAAACATAAAAAATAATGAAGGAACTTGGAATTAAAAATATAATCTCTTTGCACATTTTTAATATTTGCAACAAAGTTCTATGGGAAGAATAACTGAGAAGGAAAAGAACACATGATTTTGTTTATAATGATTCCTTTGAAAAGAGGTATGTGCCTGGAAAAATCAAGGAGGGGAGATCATGTTTTGCTTCCTATAATAATTACACATATTAGGCAGTAAACATGAAGCAATAGATGACAGAGCAAAACACTTGGCATCCAGCATAAGAACTTTTAATTCAAATTTAAATAACATCTAAAAAGAAATTTTTGGAAATCCACTCAAGCATATTTATTATAATTTACACCAAGGGCCATTCATCATATATTTATGATGGGTGATTGTTTTGTTATGATCAAATTGGTCCCATGGATACACCAAAGGCCATTCATCATATTACAAATTATCTACAAAGACAGGTGATTGCTTTGTAACGGTCAAATTGGTCCCCCAAAGTATTTCTTAATTCTTTTTTGGAAAAAAAAAAAATAATGCCTACAGTAGACAGTAGAAGGACTAATCGATTATTTCTGTCAGCGTCCCAAACATGCCAATATTAGTATTGATGGTACGTAAATGTAACTCGATGTTCAAAGAACTAGTCAAAGTTCCTAGAGCTCCTTTTAAGGCTTGTCGGAAAACCCGTTGTCGGACTTGATTACTCGCTCTTGTTCAAAACGAATGGTTTCATTTTTGTAATTTTCGAATTTTTCCAAAGTTTGATAAGTTGAATTAATCAAGTTCGACTTTTCTCATTCTATATCAGAGAAATATAGCAAAATCATTTTTGTGAAATAAATTTCATAAATTTCATCCAAGAACTTGACTAAATTCTAATAAGATTTTGTCTCACTAAAATTTGACAAATGTTAAGTAAAGGTTCAATTCTCCAATCCTCTCTATAATGATATTAAATCATCACATGAACCAATCAAGAAAGGGTGAAAATATAAGATCACTTAAGCATGGAGTGGAAGCCTGTAACTAGATCACTTGCTAAAATAAAAAACCATAGGAGAAATATTTTGGAGAAAGGGAAATTTCAAACAATAAAGAGTATTCCCTTTCTCATAACAAAAATAATAATAAATAATACAACAATCAACACTTACTCCAGACTAAACAAGAATATCAATTCTTAGTTAGTTACCATTATCTATCAAATCATGAAAGGAAAAAAACATTTGAGAGGAAATTAACATAATCAAAATCACATAGGTTGCGAGAGAAAAAGATTTTTTTGAGATAAAAGCAATTGGATTTCTTTTCTCCATCTTGCTTTACTCTCTAACAACACGCAAAAATTATATAAAACAAAGTGCATGATCAGAAAATTTCAGCCTATAATGAATATGAAAGAAATTAAATCACTTACAAAGAATCTTGAACTCCATATCCACGAATGAAACAAGCACGTGCATAACAAAGTAATCATGATCCAATCTTTTAAAATTAAAGCACAAAGGTTGATGTTAAGGAAGTTGAAAATCATAATGCTTGCTATTTGAGAGAAATCAAAACCACAATAGTGCCAAGCAAATAAACATATCAAATGTAATGTGAATCTTGTAGGGATGAATCAAAAATCAAATTAGAAATTTGTAGAGAGAAAAGAATACCAAAACCACAACTAATTCCGCTTTTATCATATACTCCTCTTCCTCCATCTCCCTATCTCATACCAAAACCCATAAATGATATCATTAGACAGAAACCCATGCACAAACTCAAAGTAATATTTATTGAAGGACTATGAATCATACCTGTGTAATTGATTAGTGGAGAAGAGAGAGGATGATGAAGTCTTGGATCGTTGTAGGTTGGATGCTTGATTGTTCAAGAATGATATTGAAACATAGAAACGAAAAATAGAGGGAGATTGAAGGTTAAGGGCACCAAAGATTCAAGAAGACCAAAGAGATGATGTAGAAATTGAAATTGAAATTGAAATTGAAACAAAAGGCAAACACACATAATTTGGATATGTTGAAATAAGACAATGAAGCTAAAGTATCTGACACATTCAAGAAGTGAAGCTAAAATAACGTGCAAAAATCCTATAAAATTAAATCCAATCACGAAAAAGAAGTAAAATATGTACCTTGGAGTGAAGGGTACATGCAGATTTGGAGAAAAAAATGTGCAGTGCATATTTGCATTTGCGAATGTCAAAAACCAAGAGATAACCAAAGTCCAAAATAACTACCAAATACACAAACAGACCATATGAAAATTTTATATATGATTGAGAACAAATTAATTTTCACTTTAAAATTTGTAAATTTCAATAAAAAAATCCCTTATTCATGCTATTTTTTGCATACAAAATGAGAAACAACAAAATCTAAACCCATGCAAAAGAAATTCATAATTGATAAATAAATAATAACAAAAAACTTTCAAATAAAAAATAGGAAACTAACCAAAAATATAATCCTATTAACCAACATTGAATTGGAGCTCACAGGTTTTCTCTTCAGCCACTGTCCAAAAAAAGAAAAAGCAATCGAGCAATTAGAATTAAGAAGCTTTCTATGCATTAAAAATTTATCCCTAAATTGAGCCCAAACTCCAAAGCCTACACTGTGATTGATGTTAGGGTTTTCATTGAAATCATTACTGTCTTTAGTATCATGTTCACCAACTAATCTGTGTGCTTTAAATAAAATCCAACAGGAGATTTCATATATGTATAGTATGCATAGGGGGGGAACAAAACAAAACAAAAGGAAAAGAACTCATATTGAAGAAAGATTTAGAACTTCCTCCTCTCTAGCAAAATCCCTAAAAATAAGTCTTTACTTATTTTATAAATAGCATGCACAAGCTGATTTTGCAATTAGTTTCAAGCAAATAAAAAAAATGTCTAATCTCAATACACATCCAAGAATATTTATATGTGAAAATTTGTTAAAACATTGGGTCTACTTGAATTTAGAGAAAATTGTTAGGAAAAAAACGCATACCACAATTTTTCAAACTTAACCAACCCAAAAGAAAAAGAATAAAAAACTTCTTTCAAGCTAAATTTTAAACAACTACATTCCTTAGTCAATGTGGTTGGAAAATCTTTCCTCTTAACTTGCTACATATCAATAAACCCACTTTTAAGACACCAATACCCAAAAAAAAAAAGGGAAAGAAAGAAAATAAAAAAAAATCTAGCATCTACAAAGTAAACATTCCCATGTTTATTAAAAAAAAAATTAATATGGGAGTAGAAGAATACTATTCAAAAGAAATAATATGATTTCATAACACGTTATATTTGGGTTCCATTGTGTAAATAACTTTCAGAGTCATAGCACTACAAACTGGGTGCATAGATTGTCATGTGCATTATATGGCTTTAAATTGTTGGGGCTAAAAACAGCCATAAGTAGTCCTACAATGTCAACATAACAAACATGTCGGTTATAATAAGATTTAAAAATGCCATTTTCACCAGTCTTTATCTAAAAACACAATAAATTTTCACTAGTCTTTATCTCATAGTACAACGAATTGTACAGGAGCGGAAAAATTAGAATATATCAATACTCAATAGTTTTCATCTTCCAAATAGAACCCAAAAAGGAACATCTATAAAGTAACTACGTGCTGTAACAAACCAATATTACATAATAACACTTGTAAAGAACCTCGACCCAGAAAATAAAAGTATGATATGAAAAAAAATATTTCATACCTATTGAAGGTTTCATGGATTTTTGTACTTTATGCACTCACTTAATATGTACTGTCCCTGATGCATACTTCCCATATACTCGGGTCACACCCTTCTTCTCTTTATAATATATTTTTATTACTTATCAAAAAAAAAACAAAACAAATGTCACATACCTGAAGCTGAGAAGTAAACTTTTCACTCCATAAGCAATGAAAGATTGAATTAGGAATGAGTAGAAAAGGCATGCAAAGGACAGCATTGTCATGTTGTTCTTTCATAAAGGGAATCCCATGAAAATATTAAGCAAGTAGCAATAGAAAAGAAAAAGTAATCAACATATGTGCATTTAACCTCCATTAGTTATCTTGCCATTTCTCCATAGAAAACCAGAGATACACAAAAAAGTAATTAGGACATAGGATGCCATAGCTGAAAGGAAACAAACATAGAACCAATTTAGCTTAGAATTACATATGAAGTTGCATACATGTAAAGTTACAAATAAAGTTACAAAATTTCATAACTTTGTTTTATCAACATAGCAAAAATTAACTTCTGGAGCCTATAAATAGAGCCACATACCAAAACCGTCAATAGCATAGGTTAGGGTAAAAAGAAGCAACCAAGATGACCAAATTTTGCAGTGAAATAAAGTAGAAAAGCGCATTCATGATTAAGTGGAAACATAATCAAACCTCAACTCGACAAAAGCCATAGTTCAAAATTCAGATCTTTAATACTTTTCTTCTTATCCATTTTCTAGTAACTAAATAGCTTTCCTGTTAATTACACAAACTCCAACAGGTTACATAAGAAGATATCAGAAATCAAAAGTAAACAAATCCAAATTTTATATCTCACTATACACCATCACACGTTTTCAAAGAAAATAAAGGAGCTTGGATAAGGCTTGTGATATCTTACCTGAGGAAAACCTAGGGCTGCTTCAAAAATGCCTTCTTCATCTGCAATGTACATAAATGGAGATTTTAGAAACAGAACAAAAAAAGCCTTGGAATCATAATATACATAAAGGGGAGAGAGATATGAGATCTGATGAAACCTATTCTGCCATGGTTAGGGTTTGTCCAGATTGATAGTTAACTTTAACCGTGATAATTTGGATTAATTGGTGCTTCGATTTGTACAAACTATTTTTCAGTTATTCTATCTAGCTTCATTTAACATTAACAATTTTCAAAGCCAGACTTGTACAGAAGATCTTGGATAGGAGTTGGGATTAGCAAGTAAATATTCTGTTAGCAAGGGAAATGACAAAGAAATTAGGTATGAAAACATCTAAACTGCTGATATTTGATCAAAATTAATATCCATAAATGAGGTATCAGAAAATTTGGTCTCACACATATTCAATGAAACATATGAGTGAAGGAAAGAAATTAAACTTAAAAAAATAATCACCTTATAAACGGACAGAAAGTCACAATCCACAAATATGCTTCACTTGCAAGATTTCACATTAGCAATTTTGTAAAAATGAATTAGCACTTCAAAAGATAAAAAGAGAGAGAGATTATATATAAGGTAATTTTTATGCCATATATATATATATATAAAATTCATTAGCACTACAAAAGATTTATTTAAACCAAACAAAAAAAAGAGAGAGATTACATATTTGTAAAATAGAGAGAATGGTACGGGATTAGGCAAAAATGAACAAAGATAAACCAAATTATGACCGGTGAAACTTCAAACTTGAAATATTAGAGAGAGAGAGAGGCCTTACTTGTTTTGCGTTAGCCGAAAATAACAAAAAAAATGGAACCCAGTCCCCATTTCTTTATTATCTTTTTCTCTATCCCTCTTACAATCTCCTCTCACCTTAGAACCCAGGTAAGATTTAAGAAGAAAGAAGACAAAGACACCCAAAATACCCATTTAAGATCAATATCATAAAACTAAAGGAATCAAATTAAGCAACAATCAAAAATTGAAACCAACAAGGAAACATGTACAAATACAGATTCAATATATATATATATGAAAATTTTGAGGAAACAAAAATAAAAATACTCAAGGGGTCTTCGGTTTAGAGATAACTAAAATTTCAGTTCTAAATATTCATTTATAGACGAGTCGAGGTCCATGTGGATTAGTTATCCACATCAGCTTTTGCCACCTTAGAACTCAATTCTTTGAGACTCGAGTTCCTTCATTGAGCTTGAGTCTCATAGACTCAAGATGTTACATAACAAAATAGTTTGCAAAACCTGTCAACTAACATGCTAAAAGCCAAAAAAAAAAAAAAAAAACCAGAAAACTTGTTAGGCCTGACCTTTTAGAAGCCAATCAACAATTTGCACTAATGGTTGAATTTATGGACAATAATGGTTCTAGGGAATTAAGATGTGAAAGACCCAAGACAGATTTTACTTTGTTTTCTTGATTGGATTCAATTTTTTAGGTTTGTTCAATTTATGTTTTTTGGATTTTTGCACTTGTAATTTTAGCTTCACTACATGATTGTGTCAGTTACTTTACCTTCATTTTATCATGTAACTACATAGACTTCAAAGATTGATAAATTTGAAGAGGACATTATCAAGAGTAGGAGGTAGAATATGCACAACCATACCAGATAATGGATTCGATTTTAAGGCATGCAAGTGCTTGTGGTCAACTGCACATCCAATTTCTATTACAAATCTCAACCACATCTTACATAAAATTCACCTGAACAAAAAGCAGCCAAAACACCAAAAATTCTACAGATTCCTATAAAGTATATGCACCCTACAAAAAAACATAAATAAGAAGCTAAGAAACACCGGAGCCCTTTCCACTTACTAACCCAATAGCTTTTGAGTGTAAATATGCTTTATTAACAGAAAATTAAAAAATAATAATAATAACTACCAAAGCCAAAGTTTACCTGCAAAAAACAGTGAAAACCATCAAACGAAAGCCAAATAACTCAACATAACACACAAGACAGTGAAAACCGTCATGGAATTCACCTGAACAAAAAGCAGCCAAAACACCAAAAATTGTACAAATTGCTATGAAGCATATGCACCCTACCTAAGAGAGAGGGAGAAAGATTAGGTACTTTTGTCCAGGATGTGGCTTTCTCCATATTCATCAGGCTAATCTGTTTGCATAAGAAGACAATGTCAAGGTTGTTGAAGCTCTTGGTGATGAGCACTTCAATTGTATAGTCGTGGCACTACAAGTGCAAGGTTGAAAGATAAGTGGAATGGAAAATTTAAAAACAAAACTAAAAGTTACCTCGAGGCTATATCATTTAGCTCAAAATCTTTAGTTTATACCTGGAGTTTTGTGATTTCATATGCACAATGGTGTAGTTGTTATTAACATCAGCTCATAAGACTTATTCATAATCAATGTACATTGCAGCTTTAATTGTCCCCATATGCCCAAAAATGCTATCGAACTTCTACCTTAGAAGACCCAAGATATCAAACCTTCCCCAAGCTGCCAATAAGGCCTTCACTCAACACAGAAATTCAGAGT
Source organism: Quercus agrifolia (assembly GCA_029955455.1). Classification (NCBI taxonomy): domain Eukaryota; kingdom Viridiplantae; phylum Streptophyta; class Magnoliopsida; order Fagales; family Fagaceae; genus Quercus; species Quercus agrifolia. Next base: position 25,797,226 of record JARQAD010000005.1, on the reverse strand, counting down.
AAAAGAGACATCAGTAAAAACTAATTAATACTACAATGTATTAAACACAAACTGATATTAATAGAAAAGGTGGAAAAAGAGAGAAATATGTGTTCATAACGCCCAAACGAACTCGCTAAAAGTTGTTCAAACACAAATCCAATGAAAAGAATGATACAATATACAAACCCATGAACCACATCTACATATTCAATCATATTACTTCAGAATACTTAGAATTGAAGTTTATCTGAGTTGAGGTCAGAAACAATAACAAATCTTATGAAATTCGCAGGTTTAGTCTGCTATGAACGATTTAGGCTAAAATATATAATCTCTCCAAAAAAATATAATCTCTCTCCAAACTTTCTCTCATATTCTCATTATGTTAAAAATTTGGAGAATAAAAAATTCACCATGTGTTAAATACCCTGCCTTTGGTTTTTCACAAACAGTAGCAATCGAAAGGATCTGAACATCTGGAGGAAGGAAGAGCTGTGAAAATAGAAGAGGGAGAACCCTGGTGAAAAACCACAGCAGCCGCACCCCCTGCCACAACCGGAGCAGGGGTAGGATTGGCTTGGCAGAGGGACTCCGGGAGACCGTTCAACTGGGTTTGGTTTCTGCGTTGGGGTGTGAGGTTTTAGACTTTCAATTTGAAGTTTTCAGAGTCATCAGGTTGTTTGAAGTCTAAAAAGTAAACATTTAATAAATTAATAATGAGGTATAAAATTGTAGAGGTTCCAAAGCCTATGTGGCACAAAAACTACAGGTCCAACCGTTGTTGGTTTTATAGAATACTAGCCTAATACCCGTGCTATGCACGGGGTACCCTTCTATTCAAAGAAACCATCTCTAGATAGATGCTAAGATTTAAAACTATTTGACCCAATACACTAACATATTCCATAAAGTTTCAATTCCTATGAAAATAAAATGCCTTTATCTAAAATCTGAAATTCCCAGGAAGAAAGAGAAAGAGAGAGAGAGAGAGGAAGGATAGATACAGTCATTTTATGGTATATTAATAAAAATCCAATTCCATACAAACCAAGAAAAGAAGACATACTAGACTTCAGCCAAAAGGTTCTCCCCATTCAGCATTGCAGTCAGCGGGGTTGCCATAATATAGAAAATAAATGTTAAAAGGTGAAAGATGAACTTCAAGCAAACTTTAGGGATGAAAATAATATTGTTGTCTTTTTCCCAAAAATTTGAAAATTCAATATAAAACAAACAATTCGATCAAAAATATTTCTTGAAAGTTATTTCTTTTCTCTTATTATTGGCAAAAAAAAACATGAGGCGCAAACAAAAAGAATTAATAAATAATTCCAAGGAAAAAAAATCCAAAAATAACATATGAAGACTACAAGAAACTTCATCTAACTTTCGGCTTGTAACAATAAAAAGTATGTTCGAAATTTTCATGAAATTATAAAATTAAACATGATTATGGTGTTTTCAACCCACATGTTGATACTAATCGCATCATGTTCACATGTAGAACGTTGGACGCTCCTTTCCTTCTTCCAACTTCTGCCTTTGCATTATGGTCTCCATAGAAACCCCAACATATAATAGGGATAAGACACTCGGACAATTTTTAGAAAGTAAAAGCAAAAAATACTAACACTGTATATTAATATTTTACAACATAAATAAGCTCAACCATGAAGAGCATCTCCTCCAATGCCTCAAGCACTGTATTCCCTGTCTTCAGCACTACCAGAAACTACAATAACAACCACCAGATTGATAACCTCTAAACAATTGCTCTCTCCACGACCACCCTAAATCTCTTTCACACCATACTGCCAGCACTGCAATGACCACCACCACCCCTAACTCTATCACCACAGCTATTATCAATGTAACGCTTCTCTTATTTCAAAAGGGTTAACTAATTGGTGCCTTCACAGAATCTTACCTCTGTGTTGCAAAATAAACAGGAAGTGCAACAGCAACACCCTGTAAAAGAGAACTGAACAAACTAAGGCAAAATGACATATCTCACCATATAAGTGACATTTTGTAATAAGAAGACTGCTTTTAGCTCATCCCATATAAGTTGTCAGTACTCTATTATTATTGTTATTGTTATTATTCCTAAATAATACCTGCCTGAAATGTCAGTAGTTTGAGCAAGAATTTCTTGGTCTTAGCTGTTTTTTTTTTTTTTTTTTTTTTAAATCCAAAATCTTAATCACACAATTAGGTTTTGAACTGCCAAAGATAGAAAAATAATACAACATAGAAAATAGATTGTCTTAAACAATATTAAAATAACTCAGATAATCTTTTAAAACAACTTTTATAATAAAAAAAAATGAAAATATAATGCAGCAGGAAAACTACTTGGCAATATGGTATTTCTTACATAGACCAATCTGTTATGATTCTAATTTTTCATAACATAATTGAGAGCACACATACCATACACGAATGATACATGTTTTTTGATAAAGATGTCCACAAAGAACACAATTAAAGGATGATTCTTTCATGGACCAATCTAATTACGATTCTAATATTATAACATGATTGAGAGTTTTTATAGAACATACACTGATACAACTTCTTTTTTTTTTTTCTAGAAAGGATATCCAAGTGAGAAGAATTTTCTAAACTGGGCACCTAATGTCCTGGACAATATTTCCTAATAACTACAGTGAAGAGTTGTTAATCATAATAAATATAATTTGTATCAAGTTTCTCCACATATTTCCACTGGCTTTAAAAAAGGGACCATTAGGAAACAACACATCCAAAAATATTAAAATTTTAAAATAAAACTTTGGAGTAGTCTTGATTATTAGAGATTTGCGTTTTAAGTGACAAAGAAAATCTTCATCTTACTCTGAATGAGAAGGCAAATTCAAAATCAAAGCAACCTAAATACACAAAATCAATTCTAGATACCTAAAACCAATTTACGCTAAGCCAAATACCCTAAACAAAACAACTTCTAACCAAAATCCCTTAATCAAAACCAAATCTAACGCATCTATTTAAACTAATTAAACAAAACTACTCCAAACCGAAAAACCTAAATCATAGCCAATCAAACCAAAATACCCCAATTTTAAGTGGGCATTTTTCTGACGAGTCAAAACAGGCTAAATTATAGAATTTGACTTTCTCTCAGTTTCTGTTTTTATATATAGTATATGATATATAGACTAGTCGCTAACCCATGCAATGCACGAGATAGTTTTAGAAAATTCTGTATATTTACTTTGACATTGACTACCACATAAAACCCAAAATAACGAGGAAAAAAAAAAATTAGAAATTGAAACAAAAACCAAACATACATAATTTGGATATGTTGAAATAAGACAATGAAGGTAAAGTAACTGACACAATCATGTAGTGAAGCTAAAATTACAAGTGCAAAAATCCAAAAAACATAAAATGAACAAACCTAAAATATTAAATCCAATCAAGAAAACGAAGTAAAATCTATACCATGGAATGCAGGGTGCATGCAGATTTGGAGGAAAAAAAATTTGAAGTCATGCACATGTCCAAAGATCTTGAACTCCCATATCCACCAATGAAACAAGCATGTGTAGAACAGAGTAATCATGATCCTGTCTTTTCAAAATTAAAGCACAAAGGGTGCTGTTAAGGAAATTGAAAATCATAATGCTTGCTATTTGACAGAAATCAAAACCACGATGGTTATGAGCAAATAAACATATCAAATGTAATGTGAATCTTGTGTTTAAGGTTAAAAATCGAGCAAACCAGCAGCTTCCACGACCCAATGCCCTTGAGCTGCTGTGATGGACGAATTCAGGCCTGAAATTTTGTAGGGGTGAATTACAAGAAAGATTCCTTAAAACAAAAAAGCAAACATGTGGTATGAAACACCATAATACATATAAATAGAACCTCCCGGTGCTTCAAGTCTCCTAGCCAGCATTTTGGGGCCACTACCAAGGGTATTTCTCCCTATAAAATTACCAAGTGTGTGTATTTCTCCATATTTCCATCCTCGTCCTCCTAAAGAAACTCCAATACAAAGACAAAGAATCAAATACTTGAAGACCTTCATACTTCAACACATATCATGAATCAAACAAAGATGAGTTCATATTAAAAAGAACCCACTTCCTCTTTGCTAGAAACTATGACACAATGCACGCCCATATCCATCAATGAAACAAGCATATGCAGAACAGAGTAATCATGATCCTGTCTTTTAAAATTAAAGCACAAAGGGGGTGCTGTTAAGGAAATTGAAAATCATAATGCTTGCTATTTGACAGAAATCAAAACCACAATGGTTATGAGCAAATAAACATATCAAATGTAATGTGAATCTTGTGTTTAAGGTTAAAAATCAAGCAAACCAGCAGCTTCCACGACCCAATGACCTTGAGCTGCTGTGATGGACGAATTCAGGCCTGAAATTTTGTAGGGGTGAATTACAAGAAAGATTCCTTAAAACAAAAAAGCAAACATGCGGTATGAAACACCATAATACATATAAATAGAACCTCCTGGTGCTTCAAGTCTCCTAGCCAGCATTATGGGGCCACTACCAAGGGTATTTCTCCCTATAAAATTACCAAGTGTGTGTATTTCTCCATATTTCCATCCTCGTCCTCCTAAAGAAACTCCAATACAAAGACAAAGAATCAAATACTTGAAGACCTTAATACTTCAAAACATATCATGAATGAGTTCATATTAAAAAGAACCCACTTCCTCTTTGCTAGAAACTATGACACAATGCACGCCAACATAAGCTCAACATATTACAAAGAAAGATTATAGTATATAATGAAGAAAATAATTTTTTTTTTTTTTTAATCTGTAGCCGCCTGTCTGAAAAGTTTACCAAGATAAATTGGATGCTTAACTTGTTAAGAATCAAGACTAAGTTCAAAATCAGACTGTTATCATACAATCAAGAACCATGCCAGGGAATTCAGGTTCTTCTCCACAACTATGCAGTAAGTTAAAATGTTAAACAAGCAGCTGTGCAGTAGAAGCAATGACCATACACAAACACACATGCTTGCCTGCACACTTATTAATTGATTGCATATTGACACACGCACAGAATGTTAACTAGTTGCAAATCGACACATGCACATGAACACTATACGGTGCCACATTGCCTATCCTTTTAGACTAGCAAACATCCCAGAGAAATTTTGCCAGATAACCATAAAACAAAATATTGCAAAGAACAAGGATATCATATTCAATATTCATAACCAGACATTGCATTATGAACTCTTTACAACTCACTCAGGCAATACTCAGAATACAGATTCTCAAGAAACCAAGCTGATCTTCAAAGAACCCTAGTTCAAAAAACTCTGTTATCAACCCTAACATAACTTAACCATTTAACAGAAACTCAAATCAAGATTTTGTTATTTACCATCATATTCTTGTTGACTCTATTGCAAATACTATCTCAAAGCCCCCAAAAAAAACAATATTAAAAGGTACCAACATTAAAATTTTCCAACAATTTCTCACTAGCCAAACAAGAAAATAGAGAACCCAAACATGCCTTTTAACTACTGATGCATGCAAGCAGAACATAACAATCAACCAAAAAAAAAAACATTAAAATCAACAAAATCCAACAAAAATTATAACATAAAATAAATTAATTAATACTCAAAACCTAAATCATACGTAAACCTTAATGCAATCTTTGACCTCAATTCCAGAATTTGAAGCAGACCCACATGAACAAACACAAAGGAAACAGTATTAAAAATGTGAAATTGCCTCCAAAAATAAAAACACATAAAATAAAAAACTGTAATATAAAAAATTAAATTAATACTCAAAACCTAAATCATACCCAGGTAAACCTCAATGCAATCTTTTGAAGTATTGAAGGAACTACTTGGTTATACCTTGAAATCAACATACTTGAAGAGAAAATTACTTGAGTCCCAGCCTTGAGAATAAAGCAATTAAGCATAGCTCTTTTTCATGCCAAAACTTGAATGGCACCACAAACCATTAAGAGATAGTTCCAACATGTACACAATGACCTACTAATTGACATAAAATAATTAATAAGCTAAAAAATCATTTAAATTGCAACAGTGGAATCTAATTCGAGAAACTCGCTGCAATGTTGCAGAATGTTAACTTTGTTCCATAAATGCAAATAAAACAAAATTTTATCTTTTAGAAATCCATGAAAACAAAAGTTATGTCACTTCTAGAATATAAAAATATTTTGAATGAATCAGATGAAAACAGCACCACATGGTCTAGTCTCAGCCAGAAAGAAATACAATGCAAATAGAGAATGTTTGAATCACTAAAGATGCAATTACTAGATTTCTAAATTGTCTAAGGACATAATGCATGAATCACTGGGAAAAATATATTGCATTCATTGTACAATCTTATCACCACCTTTCCATTTTCAGTATTTAATTGGGAAAAAAGTTAATTAACACATTAAAAGTTAACTCTGGTATAAAAGAAAGAAAAACAGCAATTACAATTTTTTCTTATGAAATAGTAATTTATTACTCCAAACACAAATGAAGTCTAGCAAACCAAAACAAGACAAAAACAATGTCAAATTCTGGATATGAACACCACTCTAAGGATCTTTTACATTGGGCAAACATCAACCACACAAAGAAATCAAATTTGTTACTAAATGTAGTTGGCAAACTGAAATGAACATAAGTCACTCTAACCACAATGTCAATTTTTTTTTTATTAATTTCAAATTGGGGACAGTTAACAAATCACGAGAATTTAAATTTTCAAATCCTTTCAAATGAAATTAATAACCATTCAACTAGGAATTGATATAAAATGAATTGGTTTTCTGAGAGAGAAAGAGAGAGAGAAATTAGTCTTTCCACAATAAGACATCGTCCTCATTTTGACAGTTGGGATCAATACAATCAAGAAATTCAAAATATGATGGACAATATAAAAGAGATATAATCTCTAGCACAGCATGGGAGAAGGAATTCATCTTCAACCAAGGTTTTTAAGCATTACTAATGTCTGACAATTAAGCGATTCAATTGATCGTCAAGTCTTTTAAACTCAACTATAATTTTTCTGGCACAAAAATGTTCAGAGAAATCTACATTTCCCGATTCTCTCATAATCTCAACCTGAATTGAACTTAAATCCTAAAAACAATTTTGAAAGTGCAAGTTTTAACGTGAAATGTGCATAGTGTAAACAGTCAAATGGAGGGTAGCTTACCCCATATATGGTGGAACTTCATTGCTAGTTGAGTAACATATCTTCTCCCTGCAGGATTAGAAAACTCCATGTTCATAGCCTCCTGAATTGCAGATAAAATCATGAAAGGAAAAAAACATCTGAGGGGAAATTAACATAATCAAAATCACACAGGTTGCGAGAGAAAAAGATATTTTACAGATAAAAGCAATTTGATTTCTTTTCTCCAACTTGCTTTACTATCAAAAGACATTGGCTCCAGCATTGATTTTTCACCAAAAGTAGACGCACTTCATCTGCCTTATACAATATCCAACAATAAGTAGGAATTTCAAACCAAAAATCAATGCGCTCCATCTTCCATATACAATATCAAAGGAATTACCTCCACATAATTTCTGCTTTTGATTTCTTACACTGCTTCAACATAAATGTTGGCAATGGAGAAGGATCCACCAGATTATGCAATCACACAAAAACAGTTGTCAATATAAATATGGAGACAAACAAATACTCAAAAGAAAACCAATTCTAAACAGGAAAAGCAATGAAGTTCCCATAACACACATTTCAGAAGGAATCAACACAACTAAAGACAATAAAGACTAAAGAGCAAAGCCTAACAGTATTAACTGAATATTAACCACCAACTGCCTGTCCCTCTTATACACCTTTTTTTTTTTTTTTTTCTTTACACATAACACCAACTTACCAAAATTCTTTCTTTAGAACAGGTTGTCGCCTCAAAGAATTCTTTGAATTGTTTTACTTGAAAAATAAACAAAGCTACCTTTGCAAAAGCACAGCACACCAAATCTTTTTTCAGGGAAAAGTCCTACAATTTTATCCCACACAAGCCTTAAAACACAACGTCACATATAAACTTTCATCATTAGTTAGCCACCACAAGACCAAAATTTCCCTCCAATATCCTGCCGCTTGTACCTCTAGAGGGGCTCAAAAAAATTACGGAATCTACCTCCATATCTAAACTGATCTACAAGCATTAGGATACTAAATTACTAATGCATGACCCCATAACCCACTACCAGAGTTAATGGATTCCCCTACTCACTAGAACTGCAAACCTAAATTGTACATCCCAGTTAATTGTGCATTTGCAACCCAATTCAGAAAACTGGATATCCTAACTCCAACAATCAGTTTAAACATTGCTGGTAGATACCATCAATTGCATAAAGAAAAGAGATTTAGCTAAAATTCTCCCTCCCTCTCCCTCTCTCCCACTCTTAGTGATACAAAAATTGTTGAACTTATTACTTTTTTTAATAACTATTTGTGGGCCCCATGTTAGTCACCTACTAATTTTATTAAACTTTTATCTTTTATTTACAATACTTTCAGCAAAAATCTAGAAACTATTTCAAATAGACACTTAAATCAGGTGCAAAACCAAGAGTTAATAATTTGAATACCTTGTTAAGGGCTTCCCTATGCATTGCACCTAGCTTTGAACCAAAAGCAGCATAAATCAATACTTGACGCAGTATTTCTGTCCATGTTAGAGGGTTTAGACCACTCTTCCAAAACTCCAAAGCAACTTTTTGGTTTTTAGCCTGCCAAAATCATCAATAAAATTACACAAGTATGAAGATCTTCCATTTAATTTTTATTTTAATAAAAGAATTAAGAAATAATCCCCTGAGAATTAAGCAAAACTCCACATTTTACCCACCTTCGAAAATCTACTAAATCAGCATCATAGAGAAATTCATTAAAAAAATCACTTGTCCAAGTAGAACTTTGATAAAGAGTTATAAGCATCATTATAATACATTTAGAAACCAACATCGTAAAAAAAGCACATGGATTTGCCAAAAGCCTTGTAGCTCAACTGGCACCTCCTAGTGTTTCCAATAGAGACGTCTAAAGTTCAAATCCCCCCCCCCAAAAAAAAAAAAAAAACACATTGTAACTTAAAAAAAAAAAAAAAAAAGAGCACATGGATCTTTAAAAAGTGTTTGGAGGGGCTACTAATAGGAAGATACATATTCTATAAAGAATATTCTTAGAAAAGCGGAAACATTAGGCCCTTTATCATGTTTTTAGAGTGAGGCTTTTTATGTAGTCTTGGCAGGCAAACTCTTCTATTATGAGTTGTTATTCTCTTTATACCATTACTTCATTATATGAAATATATCACCAATTTTGTCAACTTGCTGAGATCTATATAATTCTATTTAAGAAGGAAGTTCAACTATCACACAGGTTGCTTGTCGCCCGATTTTTTTTTAGTGGTAAGTTACACATGCACCCTATAAGTTTGCAACAATGGTCACACTTATCTACAATAATGATTTTGAAAACCTTTATAAAATCTAATCATTGAGAGGTAATAGACGCTCAATCATTTTCACATCCTAACAACGGATAGGTAGGCCCAAATCATTTACATCCATTGCATACAATCATGTCCATTTCACTATAATTATTTGTTTCTTGTCCCAAGATGATACAAGCGTACAAGACAGTTACAAACATAAACAAAGTTATTGTTGATCAAGTTAATAGCTGACCACTAAACTGCATTGTTTTATACTCACTAAGTGAAGTAATGCAAGAAAATTGCAGGATATGCTCAAACATGGGGGAAAATATCCATTACCACGCTCTGGTTCAACATCAGATATAAGAAGCTTGAGAAGGGCCACATGCGATTTTCCAAGTAACAAGGAATCATGAAAGGAATGTATAGAGAAAAGAAGAAACCAACAAAAGGTAATTTAAATGTTTTTCAAATAATGAGGTAAGAGACAGAAAAATTCAATATGTAAAGGTGGATCAGAAATGAGATTTAACCTTGTCAGGAAATGATTAAGCAAACTCATCAAGGGTGAAGGAGGATATATCAACTGCAACATCATAAGTATTAAGGAAATGGAAACCAGCTCAAGAAAAGTCAGTCGTAAGTCTTAGCATGATAATTCAACATGCAATAATCCCAATAGAAAATAAAGTAATGCAAGAAAATTGCAGGATATGCTCAAATGTGGGGGAATATATCCATTACTAAGCTCTACCTCAAAATCAGATAGAAGATGCTTGAGAAAGGCCACATTAGTTTTTCCAAGTAACAAGGAATCATGAACGGAATGCCTAGAGAAAAGAAGAAACCAACAAAAGGTAATTTAAATGTTATTCAAATAATGAAGTAAGACACACAAAAATTCATTATGTAAAAGTGGATCAGAAATGAGATTTAACCTTGTCAGGAAATGATTAAGCAAACTCATCAAGAGTGAGGGAGCATATATCAACTGCAACACAATAAGTATAAAGGAAATGGAAAACCAGCTCAAGAAAAGCCATTCGTAAGTCTTAGCATGATAATTCAACATGCAATAATCCCAACGAAAAATGAAGTAATGCAAGAAAATTGCAAGATATGCTCATATGTGGGGGAAAATATCCATTAAAAAGCTCTGCTTCAACATCAGATATAAGAAGCTTGAGAAGGGCCACATGAGTTTTTCCAAGTAACAAGGAATCATGAAAGGAATGCATAGAGAAAAGAAGAAATTCGCATAAGGTAATTTAAATCTTATTCAAATAATGAGGTAAGACACAAAAATTCAATATATAAAGGTGGATCAAAAATGAGATTAACCCTTGTCATGAAATGATTAAGCAAACTCATCAAGAGTAAAGGAACTGCAACAGAATAAGTCTTAGCATGATAATTCAACATGCAATAATCCCAACAGAAAATGTCTTCCCACAACCACTATTAAATCTTACCATGGGAAAAATGCAGGAATCAAGAAAAAAGCTTTAACATTATTACTTATTTCATTAATTTTTTTTCATGCAGAACAATAAATGAGCATGTCTTAGTCCTGCAACACATGATGAAGAGAGTCTAGAGAACAATGTGATAAATAAAAATTACACGATAGGATAGAGCCAACCCCCATCAGTTTGGACTATAATTAAAATTAAATGATCTTAATTCCGAGTCATAAACATGACAGCTTTCTAAATTAGAATAATAATTAACAAAAGCTTATATATATAGAAGCATACTGTCAGCATTTTTTATATCCCAATGGACATGCTAATCAAAAGATCAAATAAGAGGTAGGAAGTCACTGAATATTTTCAGCATATAGCAGGGAAACTAGCCCTTGTAAGTCTACAAGACAGTCAATAACCATATCTAAGTCTTAAAATCATTAAGGACAGCAGATAATGTACATCTTGCATTTACTAGGTAAAATTATTCATGAATAAAAACTTCAAACATGTGCATTATAAAAGCCACTGCAACGGACAGTATGCAGCATCTTTTGCATATGATATATATCTTGGTAGAAGACTAATTTAAAAAATTCAGTTTGATAAAAAATTTTGCTAACTATGCACCTTAAACAATTTCTTGACAATCTCTGGAGAAGAATCCCAAGGCTGAGTACAAAATGGTGCTTCATCTTAAGTTCTTAACAGAATTTGGAGGAAACTCAGCCAACGAATCTGCAAATCAAATGAAGTTACAGATATCAACAACGTCAAACGCCATAAATCTAAAAAATCTACATGCATTCAACATGATATAGACCTTCATCAGATTCTTCCCTCGAAACCAACCTTTGTAAAGAGAACAACCACGTATACCATTAGCAGCAAAATGATCTAAACGCCTCAGTGAAATTGAGAATTTGATAAAACAGAGATCAGGAATGATTGAAAACATGAGTAAAAGTAAAATTAAGAGCAAAGTTAACACAAATAATGAGAGAGAGATTTAAGAGTTTATGCCCATTCAATTAGTTCATCATTGGAAAGATGCACACACAAAAGGGTATGCATCGTAATTGAGGAGTGAAATAATGTATCTAAATATATGAATTAACTATGGAATTAAATTACAACTTCAAATAAAGCACAAATCTTCCAAGAATACAATAATTAAACTACTGACCTGTCTTGAATTTATGATATGGATGACCCTCCATACTTAAATGTTTATGAAGCTGACGTAAGCAACAAATTTCACATGAGAATGCAATTAGAAGTATTAACACGAACACTACCAGTACCAACATGGTTTGCTTCACATAAAAAAGCGATAATTAAAGGAACAAAAATACATAATATGTAATGGTATGGCCATCAAATTTTCCTTTGTGCAACTTAAGCACTAGGTTATCTTGCTCAAAAGATGAAATAAAAGGCACAACTCTAGCAAGAAGTTACTGTTATTTCCTTAGTCATTCTAACTAGCATAGGAACATCAACAAGCCTTTAATGGTCCATTTGGTTGGGTTGAAAAGAGGAGGATGGAAAATGGGTAAAGGAAAATGGGATTTTTCCAATGTTTGGTTTGGTAGCAATGAGAGAGGATGGAAGAGCTTTCCACGTAGGCCCACCAAAATCCGTCGTACCAACTGAGAACCCATAATTTGGTAACTCCCTAGAATTTTCAATTCTCAACTTAAATTCTTGCCAACTGAACACAACCAAAGAGGCACTAGAGGAATGATTATCTATGACCAAAATAATTAGTGATTAACTTTATTTGAATAAGTTTAAGATGTTTACCAAGTTAAGAAATTAGAATCTTCCATAACAAGGGAGACTCTAAAGTCTAGCCTAGTGCCATAATAGGGGAAATCATATCCATTGGAGACCATATAACATAACAAAGACATCGGAAAATTATTCAAAAAACCAGACTCATCAGCCCTTCATGACTCTTTCCACATAAGGTTACTTGATTAAACAAAATTAATCAGAAATTATTATTGAGACCCCACTATTGCTCAATATTGAAAACCATGAATGCATACTTATTGTGAGAGCTCACAAGAGCCCAAAACATGAAACCATTTAAACACTGTTCTTATAATAACCTTCCCGTTTTTATTTGAGATTGCTACTTATAGGGATGCATCTGTGGCTGATATGGAGCTTACTGGGGATCAACTCCTAGCTTTATTTGCAGGGACCATGTTGCCTTTTATGGAATCCATTCAGCAATTTTTAGATTCCCTATCCGGTACATAATTTTTTGTTTTCTTTTCTGTTAGCAATTCAAAGTTCAATAGAGACACCCTTGTAAAACGCTTCCCATCACCATTGATGAACCAGGGAATGACTAGTGAGTTGGGTTGTTCCAACTAACAAAGTGTAACCCACTGGAGCTGATATATGAAATTGGAAAACACTATGAGGCCAAATTCCAAAAATGGCTTCTAAGTATCAGAGCTTTGAACAGAGGAAGCTGATATATGAAATAATCAAACCATACAGGCCATATAGCGTATATCTAACCAATGAATTATATTAACAATGGTAGCACCATAGATATGAGAGTAGTTTCTACATTCATTTCAAATATCTGCTTTTCCTAAAAACTATCTACTACCTTGAATTTCACCCATATAGTATTTTAAGATTGATATATAGAGCACCTTGCAGTTATAAAAATGCTTAGAAAAGGCAATATCTACTACCTGGTTCATTCTGCAAGCATCAGACAAGTTTTTCTGATTATCTGCATGAGAGAGAGATGATAAACAATAAATAAAAAAAGAGGCAAGTAACAGTGTTAGGTCATAAAAGAACAAAAAACCAGAATCAACAGCTTCCATTTCATTGGTAGCATCAGCTGACATCAAAGGTTTAATAAAGAACTGAGCAAATCTGAACAACAACAACAACAAAAAAAAAACAAAAAACAAAAAAAAAAAGAAGACATTCTAGGGTTACATTTCTGAGAGCAGTTATGAGAATAACAGGCAGCAGAAAAATGAAGAACAAAATCTGCCTATCCAAAGCCTCTTCAAAACCATTAGTATTAACATCAAAATAATAGTCTGTGTGCTCTGAAGATGTAAAAGCATTTGTATTGCCTCCATGATAGGCATTGAGAAGATAAAATGCATAGAAAATTGGAACAACCACATCAGTTAGCATTCTTAGATTGAGTATTAATTATTGTAGGAATATCCTCCAAAATAATTAAAACAGAGAAAGGCATAAGGTCTTTAGATCATATATCTCCTCCATTAAATCATATCCAACTCTTTTGGGTGCACCAATCATGTTACATAATCCACTGTACAATAAACCAAGGAAAAGAAAAAACTAATAGAAATTTGCAATGGACAAGGATATGAAAATATACGCATGCCAGAGAAGGGAATCACTCACACATGTCAAAATATCAAGTTTGGCGCTCAAGAGTGGCACCAAGAGGCTATGTACAATCAACCAAAGGGCTGACATGTAGAATGCATAAACATAAGGGCAAGTGAGAACATATGATATACGAATGCAAGGGGTATGTGAGGTGCATGAACATGTGAGCATAGAAAATGATCTAGCCTAAGTGATGACAAATGAATACATAGATATGCAAGCATGTGACCACATAAAGTCTGTCCTATGAGATGACATGTGAAATGCATAGGCATGTGAGAAGTTTTTGTTAGAAAATGACATTAAAGAGTATAGCTAAGCATGTGATTGCATGGCAATGGCTAGGAATGTAAATTGCATTCTTAATTTAAATACAACTAACCTCATTCCAAAGCATAGAATAACAAGTTCGATTAGCGTTTTTCCTTTCTACGCATTTTTGTCATACAAAAAAACGCAAAGAGACAACAATGGGGCATGAAGGGTTATATGCTTACAAATGGATAACTTATGAATTTGACATTTGACAAATTTTAGAAACATGTGAACATGTACAATCAACCTAAGGGATGACAAGTAGAATGCATAAACATATGGGCTAAACATATGGGCAGGTGCAAACATCTTATATATAAATGCATGGGCATGTGAGTGTAGAATATAATCTATCCAAAGTGGGGACAAATGAATGAATGGATCTAAAAATCTCAACCCTACTCTACACCCTAGACCCTAAAACCCTAAATAGGGGTGGCAAAATCTAACACGACCCGCAAACTCAACACATCTAACCCGTTTGTAAACAAGTCATGGGTTGAGCTAAACGGGTTCAGGTATATTCTGATCAACACAGGTGAACCATTTAATGAATGGATCGTGTTCGTGTTCAACATGTCATGCGCTTAGACTAAGGACATATGATATATGAATGCGTGAGCATGTGAGGTGCATGAACATGCGAGCATGGAATATAATATTTCCTAAGTGATGGCATATAAATGCATGGATATGCGAGCATGTGAGCCCATATAGTCTACCCTATGAGATTACATGCACAATGCAGGGGCATTTGAGCGATTTATCCCGGAAAATAACATTAAAGAGTATAGTTATATGATATATGAATGAATGGGCAAGTGAGATGCATGAACATGTGAGTATAGAATATAATCTATCCTATGTGCTGACAAATGAAGGCATGGATATGTGAGCATGTGACCACATATAATCTACCCTATGAGATGACATGTGAAATGCATTGGTATGTGACCAATTTATGCTAGAAAATAACATTAAGGAGTATAGCTAAGCATGTGATTGCATGGCAATGGCTAGGAAAGTAAAATGCATTCTTGATCAATTACAACTAATCTCATTCCAAAGAATAGAATAACAAGTTTGATTAGCAATTTTTGCATTTTACACCTTTTTTCTCACAAAAAAAGACACAAAGACAACAATGGGATATAATGGTTATATGCTTACAAATCAAACTTAAGAATTTGATATTTGACAATCAATTAATTGACAAGTAATTATTTGACAAATTTTAGAAGCATGTGAACATGTACGATCAACCTGAAGGATGACAAGTAGAATACATAAACATATGGGTAAGTGAGAACATATGATATATGAATGCATGTTCATGTGAACATAAAATATAATCTATCCAAAGTGATGACAAATGAATGCATTGGTGTATGGATCTAAACCCTGAATACAAAACCCTATATACCCTAAAACCTAAACCATAAAACCCTAAACCCTAACTGACTAAAACTAACTTCCAGCTGGCTACACAGATCTAATGGTCTAACTAACTGTTAAGCACATGGCTTCTAACTAATCAAAAATTAAGCAAATGACACAATCAATTAATTAGCACGTGATTCTAACCTTCAATTACAAAGATGATAACAAAACTTTACTAATAAACTGCCTCTTATAATGAGCTGCTGGTGTCTAGTACCGAGTGTTGATGCTGCACTGTTGCTGTTACTGGTGCTTACTCATACAAAACTTCACTTACTCATGCTTACTGGTGCTGCATGCATGATACACTAACTGGATCATATGCATTAAGTTTAGCTACTTCCCATAGTTTCCTAACATGGAGAACAGTCAGTACCTAGGCTTGCTTGGATAGCACCAAGCGAGGAAAAAATCCACTAGGAGTCAAAACTTAGGGTTGACCGGAGTCGGCACCAAACCATGGACTCAATTTCAAAAGAAACTTTATTCATCAAAACAATCTCCCTTTCTTGGGGTACATACTTGGCTTACATAGACTATTATATTCTAATTCATCATAAAGTGACACAATACATGGAACTCATTACATAACAAATAACAATAAAATTAAAAATAGGTATCACTCATATAGAGATATTACCAATGGCACCATTAAGTATCCATAATAAAGAAAGTAACATTAAGTCCAGAAATGTACTACATACCATACTTATCTGCCCATCAGCCACCATCTGTCACAAGGTCCACCTAATTCCTAGCAGGCCATCATTACATGCCTGTTGCCAACCACCATACCAGCCAACACTTTGCCTGCCTTTTGCCATCAATCGTTGACCATGAAGAGTACAAGTGACCTAATAGGGGTCAAAAAAAATTTCCAGACACCTAATACTCATCATCTCTCTATTTCAATACAATTCTAAAAATGATACCAACCAAAATCGAATTATGATTGTAACACATTTGATATCATATTAAAGATATTTTTGATTACCCAGACTGAGCAAACTCCTACATAACAACTGCAGTTTCCCTTACAAGTTGCGTAATAGGAATTGGTTCCTACAAGCATGACATTTGCACACAAGTTATAATCTTCATAGTATAGAAAAAGAATTGTAAGCGATGTAGAATACACGGTAAGGAATTAAATCCTTCCACTCCAATATGTTGCATTGATTTAGCAAAGTATATAGAGGCAAGGATAAAAACACAACCAAATGCTATAATTGAAACCAAAACCATGGTAATTATGTCCAAGAATAATGGAATCCTGTGAGGTCATGATTCAAGAACCGTCGAGTGCATGTATAACTACTTACCAATCCAAAAAACAACAAAACTCTAAGGTTTCATTTGTTTTTGGCATAAACTGATATTGTGTTTTCAAGTATTTGGTGTGTCAGAAAATTTTAGTCAACAGAAAATTACAGTTTATAAAACATTTACACCTTTAAAAAACATAAACAGTTTTCTGAAAAAAAGACTTGCGTTTACCCCTACCATACTAATCCCTTTTCACTCCATATATTTTCAAACTAAAAAGGCAAAGAAGTGTTCTATGTAGTCAAAAATTCACCATATATTTCCAAATATAATGTATTTAGGGCGGTCTAAATTAGTAAAGCTTTTATGACTATCAATTGTATCCAGATTGTGCACCTTCATTCATGCTAGGTAGTTGATTTTTTTTTTTCTTTTTAAGTTGACATCGTAAAAACCAATTAGTCCACAGAAAAATGCCTAAGATCAAATAAAACTGAATAAAAATGTCAAAAAAGCAATGAATAAGTTTATCCAAAAAAGAAAACACTATGAATAAGACTTTTACCTACACACAAATCAACCACGATAACTTCGAATTTCAACACCTAGCGGGAATCAGTCAAACTCATTAGGCCAAGTGTTGGAACACGTGCAACATTACCTCAAGAAGTCACAACATAGGATTGTCATCAAGGTTAAAGGACTGGATATTACTTTTTACTTTTCCAAGACACCAAACAGTAAACCTGCAATACTTTCTCAATCTCACCCAAAAAACAAAAAGGAAAAGAATTTCAATACTTGGTTGACAAAAGTTCTTATAGAAACAATTTTGTAACATCAGTAGATAAGCTCATTATTGTCCAACTAAAACCCAAAAGACATGACAGAATTATTTACATCATATGTAAATTCTCCTTCAAAAGTATAACAAAGCCATAAAATTTCACCAAGAAACAAAAAACAAACAATAAAGACAAACATAACAGGTCACAATCTACCAAATTTCATGTAAAGCCATACAGAAACATCTTTCAGATACCAAAACATAAAACTAACATTAGTTTTGACTCATAACTTCAAGCGATGATAAAAATCAAGTATATTAGTTTTAAAATCAAGTCAGTAAGAAATGATATAACTGTAGCAATATTACTCGGTGAACCATTGAGTTGCAAACTTGATAATGCTGACAGTGTTAAGGACATTTACAAATTGGAGTTGCTACAAAGAAATCAAAGGAATGAAAGAACTACCTTACCTTCTTTAAAGGGCATTTGAAGCACTCAGAAGATTCAGTTCAACAATAACATCAGCTATATCGGAGCAACAAAATCAATATCTAACAATTTCGAAAGTAAAAGAGAAGGAGATTATGGACAATATCTCTTACACACACCTGAAAGCCCACCTCATGATAGAGCGAAAACCCCATGTCAACTCAAATTGAATTACCAAACTCCACAACAAAGCACAAAAGATACTTCCTGGGATAATGGAGAACTTTTTATCACAATGATGCAGGACCAAAAAATAAATTGTAAAAGGAAAAATAGAGATGGATGAACTTGGACTCAGCACCTAGGGTTGGCTAGAGATTTGATGCAGGACAAACCAGAATTGTACAACAAGAAAAATATGTAAATAAAGGATAGATAAGAACTAATTAAGCAAAGGAAAAATGGTGAGTGACTGACTAAGAGGGCAACCATGCCTCTTAGAAGAATTGAAAGGGATTAGAGAAGAAGAGGAATATGAACAGTCTGAATTCTCATTGCATGCCTCTTACAATCCATCTCCACACCTTTATACAATTCATGAACACAACTAACTGACTAACACTAACTGCCAGCTGGCTACACTGATCTAACGATCTAACTAACTGTTAAGCACATGGCTCCTAACTAATCAACAATTAAGCACATGACACAATCAATTAATAAGAACGTGACCCTAACCATCAATTACAAAGATGATACAAAACTTTACTAATAAACTACCTCTTATTATAAGCTGCTGTTGTCTAGTACCAAGTGTTGATGCGACACTGTTGTTGTTTCTATGGTGCATTTAAACTTAATTAGCCTTCATAAATAACAGAATTGTAAGCTGCTGTTGTCTACTACCTTAAATGCGTACTCCTCCCTCTCACATGAATTGTGAGTCCCACCATAAATTTAATTAGTGAAATTTAATTAGTGGGACTCATAGTTATGTGAGAGGGGGAGTACGCATTTATGGTACTCCAGGAGTACCCAATAATTACCCATAAATAACATAGGAAAATGAGGGTGACTAGTGATACCATAACAACAACAAAAAATCTGTCTTTTGTACGCTCTGGTCCAAAGTGAGCACCTGTTCAAACAGATTATAAGGGACATTCATCCTTGAGATCCAGTCATACTAGCAAATCAGAAGGGACAAACAGAAATAAAACTTAACTAACCTGGATAGCTGCATTTTAGCAAATGTTTATAAAATTTGTCTTTCCAGTTGAATATTGACCCAAAAGACCATGGGTTTAGCAACAAAATCACCGTTTGTCTGCAAAAATACAAATAAAAATCAATCCTTTGTTACAGAGGTCTTAAAAACTAGAGTTGAAACTTGACAACAAAGCTAGAAAGATCAGAATATCTCCATTTTGCAAACGAAAGATATGCAACTTCTAGTGGCTTTGGCTTTTCAATGTACAATCTCTTCAAGCCATCAATAATTGATGTAACTGCATTGGGAGGAAGCTGAGCAAGAGACGATGAGAGAGGAGATACATTAGGCAACAAATGAAAATTAACACCCCCCGTAAAAAGAAGTATACATTGTATGATGCTTTGTATTTTTATATAGGTAAGACATTTTCAATAAAAAGGCACAATACAGGGCACAATCCTAGAACGTGGCATGCATGTACGGGAAGCACCAAAAGGTAAAGCCTATATTGTAAAGGGGTGGCAAGTCAGCGAATCATTTCTTCACAGAAATCTCAAGAAGACTTTGCATGCTTAAAAAAGAAGTGTTTCAATATATTCCACCTCTTTCCTAGACCTTTCACCAGACACATTGCAACCATTTCTTTAAAAGACTGATCACATATGGAAATCATGCAATTAGAATATTATTCTATAAGAGAGACATTGAAAGATGGCAATCACCAAAGAACATATCTTTTGAACATGAATACCTTAAAAACTTTCAAAATTACAAATAAACACGCAGAAGACAAACCTGAAACATTTGTTTTCTAACAAAAATAATTTTAAATAATTGTTAAAAAATCTTTTAGAAACATATTAAAGTCTAGCCACTGATACTGTCTACCTAGATAATGAAAAAAGAATTGTAAAAAGTTGACTACCTGGCTTGATAGGTGGTAGACTTTTAACTCATAAAAGACAAAAAAATTTGAAAAGAAACATCTATTTACACATCTTTTGTTCAAGAGGGTGACTGTAGATAAAACAGCTCTTAATGTGTGACACTGAGGCAGACAAAGCAATAAAAAGCACACATGAACAGAAAGGGCAAAAGGGGCAAAACTGTAAAAGTGAAATAGGATTATAGATCTAAGAGCTGAAGAAGAAGAAGAAGATCGGCATGAGGAAGAAGTGGAAGGAGATCGGTGTTAGAGGAAGTGTGTTTCAGCCTTTTATTTTGGAGCAGAAAAACGGTTGGGACACATGCAGCCATGTCAAACAAGTTTCCCATGTCCTGTACAAAGAAAACGTCAATAGAAATAAGACAAGTAGAAATATTTATTAGAGGAAAGTGCGAACCCTTAGTGGCACAAGCTTTTAATCCACCACATGTAGCAAACTGAAAAAACACACCCGGATACATAGTTCAAGCTGCATTTAACAAAAAATAAATTAATAAAGTAAAAGAGAAAATCAAAAACCCTAATGAACAATTGTTAAAGCTAAAGTAGATTGGAAACAAGTGGTTAGGGTAAGCACAATCAAAATTTAGGTAACCTAAAGCAAAATGCTAAAAGGACTATGATAAATAACAGTAAACAGTGACTCAAAATGAGATTTATAACATGCACTAAGAATGGCAGGAGTTGCAAAACAACAAATAGAAAAACTAGCCTATTACCAAACACTTAGCAGACAAGTGCACAAGAGGAAAGTGCAAACCCTTAGTGGCGCACGCTTTGAATCCACCACATGTAGCAAACTGAAAACACACATACCAAGCTACATAGTTCAAGAAAAACACTTCCAAGAATATAAAAAATAAAAAATAACAAAACAAATTCAACTTAGAGGAATATACGAAAGAGAACAACAAAATCAAATCAACCTTACATAAAAGTATGCATAAAAGGATGCATTCACGTCTCCCCTGGAATTAAATAGATTATAAAAAACAAAAAATAGATGCACAAGCATCATTTAACGAAAAATAAATTAATAAAGTAAAAGAGAAAATCAACAACCCCAACAAACAATTGTTAAAGCTAAAGTAAATCGGAAACAAGCAGTTAAGGTAGAAGCACAATCAGAACTTAGGTAATCTAAAGCAAAATGCTAAAAAGATTATGATAATTAACAGTAAACAGTGACTCAAAATGAGATTTATAACAAGCACTAAGAAAGGCAGTAGTTGCAAAACAACAAATGGAAAAACTAGCATATTACCCAACAACTATAAAGGTAAATCCAATTAACACTGAAAGCCAAGCTCTTCTCTAAACTGAAAGCCAAACTATAAAGACTTTCTGCAATGAGCAATATTCAAATAAAGGCAATAACAGAAGCAGGTATGCTAAATATGTTTTCAAACGCTAAAATTCTAATGAAACGAATAGTTTTAACAATCCATACCTAAATAACGCTCTAAAAATCGTCTATTTGACATGGACCATTTGGGTTAGTTGGAAGACTTCCTATGGGAACCCCCAGAGAATAGGATACCTTTGTAGGAAATGGCAGGGAAAAAAAAAAAAAAAAAACCAAATCAAGCAAATAATGTCATCCAATTTGGTCTCATTAGTGTACCCCAACTTCCTTTGTCTAGGAAGAATGGCCAAAAGTTTAAGAATCACAAGCTAAACCTGAAAACAATCTGACAGGAAATTCCAGCTTTTCTCATCATCAACACCAAGAAATTGGAAGGTTGGCAATTGATGAACATGATTAAGATCAGCATTTAATATTTTTTTAAGATGGAGCACAACTGATAAATCCTTCAAGAAATATACTCACTATTAGAGTATGCTTCTGTATAATCCATAAAATTATTTTTTTCATTTAACTATATTGCTAAGTAATTGGTTTCATTTATATATGTATTAGCCTAGAATTACAAGTCCCATGCAAGTGAACTGTTAGACTATTTGACCCGGGTTACAAACTGTGATCAGTTGATCACAGGTACATTTTCTGTCACAAGTAGTTAAGGTAGAAGCACAATCAGAACTTAGGTAATCTAAAGCAAAATGCTAAAAAGATTATGATAAATAACAATGACTCAAAATGAGATTTATAACATGCACTAAGAAAGGCAGGAGTTGCAAAACAACAAATAGAAAAACTAGCATATTACCCAACAGCTATAAAGGTAAATCCAATTAACACTGAAAGCCAAGCTCTTCTCTAAACTGAAAGCCAAACTATAAAGACTTTCTGCAATGAGCAATATTCAAATAAAAGCAATAACAGAAGCAGGTATGCTAAATATGCCTTCAAAAGCTAAAATTCTAATGTAATGAATAGTTTTAACAATCCATACCTGAATAACCCTCTAAAAATCGTCTATATGACATGGACCATTTGGGTTACTTCCAAGACTTCTATAGGAAGCCCCAGAGAATAGGATCATACCTTTGTAAGACATGGCAGGCAATTCACATCAAGACCAATTCACATCAAGTGTAAGACCACCCCCATGCTTAGTGAGGAAGGAAAACAAAGCTTACCTGAATTTCTTGTCAGTGCCAATTATTCCAATCCCAATGTTGATGCTCGAAATTTGTCCTTCAAATCTGATAAAAATAAATCCAACTAATTAGAAAAATTAAAATACATCACCTTAAAGTCTACAGGAGATTGGGACCGAACATAATACCTTCATAATTAGCAAAGTCCTGCAGTGTTTTGACTGTTAGGTTGGTCCTCAAGTGTTGAAAATATTTTCTACATTTCCGTAATTATCAGCAAAGCAACCATATACATCACCTTCTTAACTAATTTTTAGGTACAAAAATATAAATTGTTAATAGTAGAAAATCTAAGTTACATTATCCTTTCCTTCTCCATATATGTGAAGAAATCGTACTCATCTAAACTCATTTGGAAATACAGTAAGAAAACAGAATATAAAGAGAATTCCTAAATGAAAGAGGGAAAATACAGTAAGAAAACAGAATATAAAGAGAATTCCTAAATGAAAGAGGGATTATATAAAACAGTTTATAAATGTGACATTTATGCAAGGTACTAGGAATATCAACCCAAACCAAGACCAATTCACATCAAATGTAAGACCATCCACATGCTTAGTGAGGAAGGAAAACAAAGCTTACCAGAATTTCTTGTCAGTGCTAGTTATGCCAAAGTAATAGAAGAAAAGATGTAATTTTACTTTCATCTCCAAATAATAAACACAGAATATAGAGTAATAGGCCCAAAATAAACCACTCCATAGACAGAGGATATATAGCAATAGGCTCAATTGGCTCACCAGTTTGCTGCTCCAGTTCAGACAGGTTAAAAATTTAATCCTATCAATTAATCTACATTAAATTGATCACCCGCTGTATGTGAAGGAATGCAACATATATTTGATTAATAATATCTCTTCAAAGATATGGCAGGCAAGAAGAGCAAGCAGCACGCTACTCCACTTGAGCTAAATATCATCAATTTCAGCTGGGGTTAGTTCTCTACAAAAAGCAAGTACAACAAAGCTAATATGAATTAAAAACTACAAAAGAAACTTCAAAATGAGGACACTATCAATAATAAGTAGAGGAAACATAAATGATAAATTTTTATGGGAAGGACGCTAATTAAAGACGATATCAAGGAAAAGGGGTATTATGTTGCCATTCTGAAATTAGTAATGACAAAGCAGAAGAGTTTCATCATCATCCTAAATTAGTTTTTTTATTGGAAAGCCACACCATGTGAGTTTTAAATCCACGACCTCCGTCCCACTATTAAGGGAGAAGTCCTAATCGAGCTAGAGCCCATTGGTGAAATTAGGTAGTATGCCTACCAAAAATTAACTAATGATATGAATATTTCTGGTCATGTCCCTAGATTATATATGTTTTTTTAAGCTAAGCCAAGATTATATACCAATATGTGCATACTGTTACCAAAAATCATGCATGGTCCAGAGCTTCAGCAAAATTTGTGATGTTCTATCAGCCAGCTGTGGACATGTATTAGCCTAGCATTACAAGTCCCATGCAAGTGAACTGTTCGACTATTTTACCTGGGGATTTAATTACAAATGTTTCATCAGAATTCATGAAACAAAAGAGAAGCTGCTCTGCATAATTACTTCTAGACTGAGAAAGTAGTCGCTAATGCAATATGACAACAAACATGACCAAAGGCTTATGAAAAAAACAAAAGATTGATGAACATAACATTTGTAAAAAGGAGCATACGAGTAACAAAATATGAATACCGATACCAACAAAAAGCATGATATTATAGACAAACCCTAGTTTAAGAGGATCTCTATTCTTTATCTGTTGTGAAAAAAAATTCTTCAACAGTTAACCGTGAAGCACATGGCTTCTAATTAATCAACAATTAAGCACATGACACAATCAATTAATAAGCACGTGATTCTAACCTTCAATTACAAAGATGATACAAAACTTTACTAATAAACTAACTCTTATAATAAGCTGCTGGTGTCTAGTACCAAGTGTTAATGCTGCACTGTTGTTGTTACTAGTGCTTACTGATACAAAACTTTACTTACTCATGCTTACTGGTGCTGCATACATGATGATGCACTAGCTGGATCATATGCATTAAGTCAAGCTACTTCTCATAGGTTCCTAACATGGAGAACAGTCAGTACCTAGGCTTGCTTGGATAGCACCAAGCGAGGAAAAAAACCACTAGGAGTCAAAACTTAGGGCTGGCTGGAGTCGGCACCAAACCATGGACTCAATTTCAAAAGAAACTTAATCATCAAAATAACCTTTCTTGGGGTACATACTTGGCTTATATAGACTATTATATTCTAATTCATCATAAAGTGACACAATACATGGAACTCATTACATAACAAATAGCAATAAAATTAAAAATAGGTATCATTCATATAGAGATATTAACAATGGCACCATTAAGCATTCATATTAAATAAATTCACATTAAGTCCAGAAATGTACTCCATACCATACTTAGGCCCATTGGCCACCAGTTGCCAAACATTAGTGCCACCAACCACTGACCACCAACTGTCACATGGTTCACCTGATTCCCAGCAGGCCATCATTACATGCCGGTTGCCAACCATTGGCTACCAGCCAACACTTGGCCTGCCTGTTTCCATCAATCATTGACCATGAAGAGTCCAAGTGACCTAATGAGGTCAAATAAATTTTCCAGACACCTAATACTCATCTCTCCATTTCAATACAATTCTAGAAATGATACCATCCAAAATCAAATTATGATTGTAAGACATTTGATATCATATTAAACATATTTTGATTACCCAGACTGAGTGAACTCCTACATAACAACTGCAGTTTCCCTTAAAAGTTGCGTAACAGGAATTGGTTCCTACAAGCATGACATTTGCACACAAGTTATAATCTTCACAGTATAGAAAAGAATTGTAAGCGATGTAGAATACACGGTAAGGAATTAAATCCTTCCACTCCAATATGTTGCATTGATTTAGCAAAGTATATAGAGGCAAGGAAAAAAAAACACAACCAAATTAAGAGCTTGCATCAAGATGATAAACATATGTCATACCACAACTTAGCAAAATATTGGAATGGAGACCACATACTACTTCATACAATCTATGATATTATTCTGCCTGCTTCATACTTTTTCGAACCAAAACTTCAAAATCTGGACCCATACCACTGCAGAAGACTTTGCATAGACTTTAAAATTAGGCAACAGAAACTGAATAATAAACAGAGGATAGTAATAGGCACAAAACAAACCACTCCATAGCAGGTAGAAGTAGTAATAATGTCTATATAGACTAGTCGCTAACCCATGCAATGCACATAAAACTCTGTATATTTACTTTGACATTGACTACCACATAAAACTCAAAATAACGAGAAAAAAGAATTAGAAATTGAAACAAAAACCAAACATACATAATTTGGATATGTTGAAATAAATAAGCCTTGGAATGCAGGGTGCATGCAGATTTGGAGGAAAAAAAATGTGAAGTCATGTTTATGTCCAAAGATCTTGACCTCCATATCCACCAATGAAACAAGCATGTGCAGAGCAGAGTAATAATGATCCAGTCTTTTAAAATTAAAGCACAAAGAGTGCTGTTAAGGAAATTGAAAATCATAATATTTGACAGAAATCAAAACCACGATCATGGTTATGAGCAAATAAACATATCAAATGTAATGTGAATCTTGTGTTTAAGGTTAGAAATCGAGCAAACCAGAAGCTTCCATGACCCAATGCCCTTAAGCTGCTGTGATGGACGAGTTCAGGCCTGAAATTTTGTAGGGATGAATTACAAGAAAGATTCCTTAAAACAAACAAGCAAACATGTGGTATGAAACACCATAATACATATAAATAGAACCTCCTGGTGGTTCAAGTCTCCTAGCCAGCATTTTGGGGCCACTACCAAGGGTATTTCTCCCTATAAAATTACCAAGTGTGTATAATCTCCTGCCTCACACACCTAGTCAGGTTCACAAACTGCCCTGGACACTCATGTTAGCCAGACACACCAAAAAATAAAAATAAACTTATAAGATCCACCGGTAGATAAAGTACACATCACTTAATAATTATTTAGAGAAATCAAAGTAAAAAGCTGCTACAATAAACAAAGCCAAACCTGAAGTAACAACACATAAGCCCCAATGATCGAGGTCATTCAGGGAAAAGTACATAATCTGCTGAGGGGACTCAGTACAGGAAATATTCCATCAACAAAAACAGATCCATATTTCCATCCTCATCCTCCTAAAGAAACTCCAATACAAAGACAAAGAATCAAATACTTGAAGACCTTAATACTTCAATGCATATCATGAATCAAATAAAGATGAGTTCATATTAAAAAGAACCCACCACTTCCTCTTTGCTAGAAGCTATGACACAATGCACGCCAACATAAGCTCAACATATTACAAAGAAAAATTATAGTATATAATGAAGAAAATAATTATTATTATTATTATTATTTTTTAATCTGTAGCTGCCTATCTGAAAATTTTACCAAGATAAATTGGATGCTTGAATCAGACTGTTATCATACAATCAAGAACCATGCCAGGGAATTCAGGTTCTTCTCCACAACTATGCAGTAAGTTAAAATGTTAAACAAGCAGCTGTGCAGTAGAAGCAATGACCATACACAAACACACATGCTTGCCTGCACGCTTATTAATTGATTGCATATTGACACACGCACAGAATGTTAACTAGTTGCAAATCGACACATGCACATGAACACTATACGGTGCCACATTGCCTGTCCTTTTAGACTAGCAAACAGCCCAGAGAAATTTTGCCAGATAACTATAAAACAAAATATTGCAAAGAACGAGGATATCATATTCAATATTCATAACCAGACATTGCATTTATGAACTCTTTACAACTCACTCAGGCAATACTCAGATTCCAGATTCTCAAGAAACCAAGCTGATCTTCAAAGAACCCTAGTTCAAAAGACTCTGTTATCAACCCTAACATAACTTAACCATTTAACAGAAACTCAAATCAAGATTTTGTTATTTACCATCATATTCTTGTTGACTCTATTGCAAATACTATCTCAAAGCCCCCAAAAAAACCAATATTAAAAGGTACCAACATTAAAATTTTCCAACAATTTCTCACTAGCCAAACAAGGAAATAGAGAACCCAAACATGCCTTTTAACTACTGATGCATGCAAGCAGAACATAACAATCAACCAAAAAAAAAAACATTAAAATCAACAAAATCCAACAAAAATTATAACATAAAATAAATTAATTAATACTCAAAACCTAAATCATATGTAAACCTTAATGCAATCTTTGACCTCAATTCCAGAATTTGAAGCAGACCCACATGAACAAACACAAAGGAAACAGTATTAAAAATGTGAAATTGCCTCCAAAAATAAAAACACATAAAATAAAAAACTTTAATATAAAAAATTAAATTAATACTCAAAACCTAAACATACCCAGGTAAACCTCAATGCAATCTTTTGAAGTATTGAAGGAACTACTTGGTTATACCTTGAAATCAACATACTTGAAGAGAAAATTACTTGAGTCCCGCCTTGAGAATAAAGCAATTAAGCATAGCTCTTTTTCATGCCAAAACTTGAATGGCACCACGAACCATTAAGAGATAGTTCCAACATGTACACAATGACCTACTAATTGACATAAAATAATTAATAAGCTAAAAAATCATTTAAATTGCAACAGTGGAATCTAATTGGAGAAACTCACTTGCTGCAATGTTGCAGAATGTTAACTTTGTTCCATAAATGCAAATAAAACAAATCTTATCTTTTAGAAATCCATGAAAACAAAAGTTATGCCACTTCTAGAATATAAAAATATTTTGAATGAATCAGATGAAAACAGCACCACATGGTCTAGTCTCAGCCAGATAGAAATACAATGCAAATAGAGAATGTTTGAATCACTAAAGATGCAATTACTAGCTTTCTAAATTGTCCAAGGACATAATGCATGAATCACTGGGAAAAATATATTGCATTCATTGTACAATCTTATCACTACCTTTCCCATTTTCAGTATTTAATTAACACATTAAAAGTTTAACTCAGGTATAAGAGAAAGAAAAACAGCAATTACAATTTTTTCTTATGAAATAGTAATTTATTACTCCAAACACAAATGAAGTCCAGCAAACCAAAACAGGACAAAAACAATGTCGAATTCCAGATATGAACACCACTCTTAAGGATCTTTACATTGGGCAAACATCAACTACACAAAGAAATCAAATTTGTTACTAAAGGTAGGTGGCAAACTGAAATGAACATAAGTCATTCTAACCACAATGTCATTTTTTTTTTATTAATTTCAAACCAGGTACAGTTAACAAATCACGAGAATTTAAATTTTCAAATCCGTTCAAATGAAATTAATAACCATTCAACTAGGAATTGATATAAAATGAATTGGTTTTCTGAGAGAGAGAAAATTAGTCTTTCCACAATAAGACATCGTCCTCATTTTGACAGTTGGGATCAAATACAATCAAGAAATTCAAAATATGATGGACAATATAAAAGAGATATAATCTCTAGCACAGCATGGGAGAAGGAATTCATCTTCAACCAAGGTTTTTAAGCATTACTAATGTCTGACAATTAAGCGATTCAATTGATTGTCAAGTCTTTTAAACTCAACTATAATTTTTCTAGCACAAAAATATTCAGAGAAATCTACATTTCCCAATTCTCTCATAATCTCAACCTGGATTGAACTTAAATCCTGATAACAATTTTGAAAGTGCAAGTTTTAATGTGAAATGTGCATAGTGTAAACAGTCAAATGGAGGGTAGCTTACCCCATATATGGTGAAACTTCATTGCTAGTTGAGTAACATATCTTCTCTCTGCAGGATTAGAAAACTCCATGTTCATAGCCTCCTGAATTACAGATAAAATCATGAAAGGAAAAAAACATCTGAGGTGAAATTAACATAATCAAAATCACACAGGTTGTGAGAGAAAAAGATATTTTACAGATAAAAGCAATTTGATTTCTTTTCTCCAAATTGCTTTACTATCTAAAGACATTGGCTCCAGCATTGATTTTTCACCAAAAATAGATGCATTTCATCTGCCTTATACAATATCTAACAATAAGTAGGAATTTCTGCTTTTGATTTCTTACACTGCTTCAACATAAATGTTGGCAATGGAGAAGGATCCACCAGATTATGCAATCACACAAAAACAGTTGTCAATATAAATATGGAGACAAACAAATACTCAAAAGAAAACCAATTCTAAACAGAACAGAAGAAGAAGATTAGGAAATAAAATCTCAATGGTAATTTATGAATGGCACACTTGGTTATATTCTCGCAAAAGGATACGGTTAGGAAATGGAGTTTTGATTGAATTATTGAAATACGAATGTGAGAGCAATGCGCCCAATAATTGAAATTATCAAAACCCCATCAATTTCTGCTAATCATTCATAAGAAAAAACAACCAAATGTAACTCTATATCTAAATCAAGTTAATTGAAATACCATACCCAACCTGTAAGTTTATAAAACAAAATTTAAAAACTTTACCGGTAATGTTTTCAGAAGAAGACTTGTCTGGCAGTGACAAAGTCTGTAAGGCCATTCCTTATGTATATTTGCATGTGCGTGTGGGTTTGTTTTCTAAAATAGTAAAAGTTGAAAATTTGGCCATGCTTGATAGAATTTTGCCTCATGAGATTTTGTATGTAACGTCAAGTTTTCAACATAATAATACCATCAAGTCCCCTTAATTAAACTAATAAGTTTCTCTTTGATTTTGAAAGTTCATAGCCATTACTTGATGCTCACAAACAACTTTTTTTTGGCCAGGAAGATTTGTACTATTGAAGGAAAATTTTTATTTCTTTACAAAAAGTTGTTTTTCCAATTATACAAAACTCTACATCTTGAAGTGGGAAACCAAAAACATCCAGTCCCTTTTTTTATGGGACATTGTACTGTTGGTTCCTGAAAACTAACAACATGCAAAAATTATATTAAAAAAAAGTGCATGATCAGAAAATTTCAGCCTATAATGAACATGAAAGAAATTAAATCACTTACAAAGAATCTTGAACTCCATATCCACCAAGGAAACAAGAATGTGCAGAACAGAGTAATCATGATCCAGTCTTTCAAAATTAAAGCACAAAGGTTTTGCCGTTAAGGAAGTTGAAAACCATCACGCTTGCTATTTGACAGAAATCAAAACCACAATGGTTCCGTGCAAATAAACATATCAAATGGGTTGTGAATCTTGTGTTTAAGGCTACAAATTGAGAAAACCTGAAGTTTCCCAGACCACAATGGTTCTGAGCAAATAAACATATCAAATGGGTTGTGAATCTTGTGTTTAAGGCTAAAAATTGAGAAAACCTGAAGTTTCCCAGTCCCAATGCCCTTAAGCAGCTGTGATGGACGAATTCAGGGCTGAAATTTTGTAGGGATGAATCAAAAATCAAATTAGAAATTTGTAGAGAGAAAAGAATACCTTAACCTAGAGAGAGAGAGAGAGAGAGAGAGAGAGAGAGAATCAACAGATGGTGATTTATGAAAAGCACACTCGGTTATATTCTCACAAAAGGATACGGTTAGGAAAAGGAGTTTTAATTGAATTATTGAAATACAAATGTGAGAGCAATGTGCCCAATAATTGAAATTATCAAAACCCCATCAATTTCTGCTAATCATTCAAAGGCAAAAACAACCAAATGTAACCCTAAATTACCGGCAAGTTTATAAAACAAAATTTAAAAACTTTACCGGTAATGCTTTCAGAGAAAGACTTGTCTGGCAGTGGCAAAGTCTGTAAGGCCGTTCCATATATATATATTTGTGTGTGCGCGCGCGCACGCTCGCGCATGTGTGGGTTTGTTTTTTAAATTAGTAAAATTGAAAATTTGGCCATGCTTGATAGAATTTTGCCTCATGAGATTTTGTATGCAACGCCAAATTTACAGCATAATAATACCGCCAAGTACTCTTAATTAAACTAATAAGTTTCCCTTTGCTCACACACTTTTTTTTTTTTTGGCCAGGAAGATTTATGCTATTGAAGGAAAATTTTTATTTCTTTACAAAAAGTTGTCAACACTTCTTTTCCAAATATACAAAACGGTACCTCTTGAAGTGGGAAACCAAAAACACCTAGTCCCATTTTTTTCTATGGGACATTTTACTGTTGGCGCCTGAAAACTAACAACACGCAAAAATTGTATAAAACAAAGTGCACGATCAGAAAATTTCACCCTATAATGAATATGAAATAAATTAAATCACTTACAAAGATCTTGAACTCCATATCCACCAATGAAACAAGCATGTGCAGAACAGAGTAATCATGATCTTTTAAAATTAAAGCACAAAAGGTCGCTGTTAAGGAAGTTCAAAATCATAATGCTTGGTATTTGACAGAAATCAAAACGATGGTTCTGAGCAAATAAACATATCAAATGTAATGTGAATCTTGTGTTTAAGGTTAAAAATGGAGCAAACCTGAAGTTTCCATGACCAAATACCCTTTAGCAGCTGTGATGGGTGAATTCAGGCCTGAAATTTTGTAGGGATGAATCAAAAATCAAATTAGAAATTTGTAAGAGAAAAGAATACCAAACCACAAATGATTCCGCCTTTTTCATCTACTCCTCTCCCTTCATCTCCCAATCTCATACCGAAACGCATAAATGATATATCATTAGACACAAACCACAAACTGAGAGTAATATTTATTGAAGGACAACGAATCATACCTGTGTAATCGATTAGCAGAGAAGAGAGAGGATGATGAAGTCTTGGATTGTTGTAGGTTGGATGCTTGATTGTTCAGGACTGATACTGAAACATAGAAACGAAGAATAGAGGGAGATTGAAGGTTAAGGACACCAAAGATTCAAGAAGACCAAAGAGATGATGTAGAAGCCCACACTGAGTAATAAGATGCCCATACGCTGTCATTCCAAATAGGACATTGACTACCACATAAAACTCAAAATGAAAAATAAAATATAAATAAAAATTGAAACAAAAAGCAAACACATAATTTGGATCTGTTGAAATAAGACAATGAAGCTAAAGTAACTGACACAATCATGAAGTGAAGCTAAAATAATGTGCAAAAATCTAATAAACTTAAATTGAACAATCCTATAAAGTTACTAAATTTCATAACTTTGTTTTATCAACATTGCAAAAATTAACTTTCTGGAGCCTATAAATAGAACCACATACCAAAACCATCAATAGCACAGGTTTGGATAGAAAGAAGCAACCAAGATGACCAAATTTTGCAGCAAAATAAAGTAGAAAAGCGCATTCATGATCAAGTAGAAACCTAAGCAAACCTCAACTACGCAAAAGTCACACTTCAAAATGCAGATCTTTAATACTTTTCTTCTTATCCATTTCCTAGTAACTAAACAGCTTTTCTGTTAATTACAGAAACTCCAAACATAAGAAGATATCAGAAATCAAAAGAAAACAAATCCAAATTTTATCTCACTCTTCACCATCATACGTTTTCAAAGAAAATAAAGGAGGGTCTTTGGTTTGATCGAACTGTGGGTGGTTGCTAGCTCACCACTATCAAAGGAAAAAAAAAAAAAAAAAAAAAAAAAAGGGAAAACCAAAAACATCCAATCCCTTTTTTTTCATGGGAAATTGTACTGTTGGTGCTAAACAACTTACTCACCAAATTATAATATACAAAGGGCATGATCAGAAAAATTCAGCCTATAATGAATATGAAGGAAAATAATTCAGTTGCAAAGAATCTTGAACTCCATATCCTCCAATGAAACAAGCATAAGCAGAAAAGAGTAATCGTAAACCAGTCTTTCAAAATTAAAGCAGAAAGGTTGCTGTTAAGGAAGTTGAAAACCACAATACATGCTATTTGACAAAAATCAAAACCACAATGGCTCAGAGCAAATACCTCTGCAATACGAAACAGTAAACCCAAATCCCAAATCAAAAACACACAAACGGAGCACACATTACACTCGTTCACATCTACATACATACATGGCCACATACCCACAAGAATAGCAATATCCAAACACACGGCCAAGCAACCATAAACACACACACGCGTGCGACACAACCAAGAGATCGCAAGAGGGAAAAGAGAGTGTGAGAGAGAGAAATTGGGTGGGACTATTCAGTATTGCAATTTAAAAACCTAAAAAAGAAAAACTGTAATGATTTGTTTGAGAGAGAGAAATTGGGTGAGGGGAAACACTAATCTGAGTAACATATCTTACCTTGCTTTTGCGGACAAGAATTCTTACCTTGCTTTTGCAGAAATAACAAAGTAATTTTGTCCATGAATAGTGCTCAAGTCCACAACCTAAAATAAGGGGGAAAAAAAAGTTAAAAATTTGCTCAGGGACATCATTTACATTCTCACAGAAGCAGATGTGTTATAAATGGTCAAAGACAGGAACCTACCTCTTTAGTTTATTCTCAGTAAGTTGTAAGTTTAAATAATTGAAATACACAATCAAAACAGCAATTAGTGACATCAGAATTGAATGAGGGCTCATTTTTGTTGTCTTGCTTAGCATGGAGTTTCATTTGTGAGATTACAACTAAATCAGGGTACAATACACCCGAATTGCTCTATTAAAATGTGTAACCCATTTTACTTTAATGAAAACAATACCATCATAATCTATTAAAATGTGTAACCCGTCCATGCAGATCTTATTGTACACATCGTCCATGCAGATCTTATTCTACGTAATGCTGCCATGCAAGTAAGAAGACAGTATTTCTCTGTTAACAATTTCCAGAAATCAAAACCAAAGAACGATAAGCATTTCAATGGTCTCCCAACCAAGACTTGGGAACCTGCACATAGATGAAATAAAAAGTATCAAATACATAGTTGTAACAAGCCAAACAAAATATGAGTAAAAGAAAACTGAGGTAAGAATGACTTCTGTGACAGTTACCTAAATAATAAAAACTACTCAAACTGTCCAAATTCACAAATAAGACTGAGAAGCTACAGCATCATGATAATCACAGAATGTAGCACAGCCAGTTGGAATGTCAGGGAGAAGGCCTGTGAAAGCTCTAAACAGACATTGATCTATAAAAGTAGGCAGGAATTAGTCGCACTAGAAATAGAATACAGAGCATTTATGGGATGAATTATTTGGTAAGCAGATTGTTGGAACCAGAGCAACAGCTGTAGAAATTTATAAAAACAACCAAAAATTTGTGTTAGTGGCAGGCTCCAAAAATTACAACTAGTGAAAAGCACAAAAGAAGAAAGATAAAATAAGAGACCTAAGAGAAATACTGTACCAGGACCAAAGGCTTGGTGCAGTCCAAGAACCTATCAAGGTTAGTAGCAGGCTCCAAAGACGGGGTTTTGCAATGAATTACAAGAAAGGTTCTTTCAAACAAAAAAGCAAACATGTGGTATGAAACACCATAATACATATAAATAGAACCTCCTGGTGGTTCAAGTCTCCTAGCCAGCATTTTGGGTAACCAAGGGTATTTCGCCCTATAAAATTACCAGGTGTGTAATCTCCTGTCTCACACACCTAGTCAGGTGCACAAACAGCCCTGGACACCTGTGTTAGCCACACACCCAAAAAAAAAAAATTTATAAGATCCACCGGAAGATAAAGTACACATCACTTGATAATTGTCTATAAAAATCAAAGTAAAAAGCTGCTACAATAAACAAAACCAAACCTGAAGTAACACAACACTTAAGCCCCAATGATCGAGGTCATTCAGGGAAAAGTCCATAATTTGCCGAGCAATGGGACTCAGTACTAGAAATTTTTTTTTTTTTTGATAGATAGATGGAAATATTCCATCAACAAAAACAGATCCATATTTCCATCCTCGTCCTCTTAAAGAAACTCCTATACAAAGACCTAATCAAATACTTGAAGACCTTAATACTTCAGCACATATCATGAATCAAATAAAGATGAGTTCAGATTACAAAGAACCCACTTCCTCTTTGCTAGAAACTATGACACAATGCACGCCAACATAAGCTCAACATATTACAAAGAAACATTATAGTATATAATGAAGAAATGAAATTTTTTTTTTTTTTAATCTGTAGCTGCCTATCTGATAAGTTTCCAAGATAAATTGGATGCTTGACTTGTTAAGAATCAAGACTAAGTTCAAAATTATGACTGTTATCATGCAATCAAGAACCATGCAAGGGAAGACAGGTTCTTCTCCACAACTTATGCAGTAAGTTAACATGTTAAACAAGCAGCTGTGCAGTAGAAGTAATGAAAACACACATGCTTGCGCGCACACAAGCATTAATTGATTGCATATTGACACATGCACAGAAGCGTTAACTAGTTGCAAATCGACTCCTGCACATGAGCACTATAATGTGAAATGTGCATAGTGTAAACAGTCAAATGGAGGGCAACTTACCCCATATATGGTGGAACTTCATTGCTAATTGAGTAACATATCTCCGCAGGATTAGAAAACTCCATGTTCATAGCCTCCTGAATTGCAGACAAGAATTCTTGCCTTGCTTTTGCAGAAATAACAAGGTAATTTGGTCCATGAATAGTGCTTAAGTCCACAACCTAAAATGAGGGAAAAAAAAGTTAAAAATTTGCTCAGGGACATCATTTACATTCAAACATAAGCAGATGTTATAAATGGTCAAAGACAGGATCCTACTCTCTTTGATTTATTCCCAGTAAGTTGTGAGTTTAAATAATTGAAAGACACTCAAAACAGCAATAAGTGACATCAGAATCAAATGAGGTCTCATTTTTGCTGTCTCACTTTGCATGGAGTTTCAATTGTGAGATTACAACTAAATCAGGGTACAATACACCCAAATTGCTCTATTAAAATGATTAACCCATTTTACTTTAATGAAAAAAATACCATCATAATCTATTAAAATGTGTAACCCGTCCATGTAGATCTTATTGTACACATCTTCCACATAGATCTTATTGTACTTAATCTGCCATACAAAAGACAGTATTTCTCTGTAAACAATTCCCAGAAATCAAAACCAAAGAACGATAAGCATGACTGAGGTAAGAATGACTTCAGTGACAATAACCTAAATAATAAAAACTACTCTAACTGTCCAAATTCACAAATAAGACTGAGAAGCTACAGCATCATGATAATCACAGAATGTAGCACAGCCAGTTGGAATGTCAAGGAGAAAGCCGGTGAAAGCTCTAAACAGAATGGATCTATAAAAGTAGGCAGGCAATAGTTGCACTAGAAATAGAATACGAAGCATTTTATGTATAAATAAGAATGTGACATAAGAAAGAAAAAAAATTAAAAAAAGGAAGAATTATTTGGTAAGCAGATTGCTGAAATCAAAGCAACAGCTGTAGAAATTTATAGAAACACCAACCAAAAAGTTGTGTTAGTAGCAGGCACCAAAAACTACAACTAATGAAAAGCACAAAAGAAGAAGGATAAAATAAGAGATGTACCTAAGAGAAATACGGTACCGGGAC
This sequence comes from Quercus agrifolia, assembly GCA_029955455.1. NCBI lineage: Eukaryota > Viridiplantae > Streptophyta > Magnoliopsida > Fagales > Fagaceae > Quercus > Quercus agrifolia. The sequence goes on along the minus strand of JARQAD010000005.1, from coordinate 25,759,429 downwards.
CGAAGGCTTGGTGCAGTCCAAGAACCTATCAAGGTTAGTAGCAGGCTCCAAAGATGGGTTTGGCAATGAATTACAAGAAAGGTTCTTTCAAACAAAAAAGCAAACATGTGGTATGAAACGACATAATACATATAAATAGAACCTCCCGGTGGTTCAAGTCTCCTAGCCAACATTTTGGGGCTACTACCAAGGGTATTTCTCCCTATAATCTCTCCTGTCTCACACACCTAGTCAGGTGCACAAACAGCCCAGGACAGTCGTGTTAGCCACACACACCAATGCACGCCAACATAAGCTCAACATATTACAAAGAAAAATTATAGTATATAATGAACAAAATTTTTTTTTTTTTTTTTTCAATCTGTAGCTGCCTATCTGATAAGTTTACCAAGATAAATTGGATGCTTGACTTGTTAAGAATCAAGACTAAGTTCAAAATCATGACTGTTATCATAAAATCAAGAACCATGCCAGCGAAGTCAGGTTCTTCTCCACAACTTATGCAGTAAGTAAAATGTAAAACAAGCAGCAGTGCAGTAGAAGTAAAGAACATACAGAGACACACATGCTTGCACGCACAAGCATTAATTGATTGCATATTGACACATGCACAGAAGTGTAAAGTAGTTGCAAATCGACACATGAACATGCGCACTATACCGTGCCCCATTGACCACCCTTTTAGACTAGAAACAGCCCAGAGAAATTTCGCCAGGTAACCAAAAAACAAAATATTGCAAAGAACGAGGATATCATATTCAATATTCATAAACAGACATTGCATTTATGAACTCTTTACGACTCACTCAGGCAATACTCAGATTCCAGATTCTCAAGAAACCAAGCTGGTCTTCAAAGAACCTCAGTTCAAAAAACTCTGTTATCAACCCCAACATAATTTAACTATTTAAGAGAAACTCATATCAAGATTTTGTTATTTACCATCATATATCCTTGTTGACTCTATTGAGGAGACTATCTCAAAGCGCCCCCCCCCCCCCCCCCACAAAAAAAAAAAACAATATTAAAAGGTACCAACTTTAAAATTTTCCCACAATTTCTCACCAGCCAAACAGGGAAATAGAGAACCCAAACATGCCTTTTAACTACTAATGCATGCAAGCAGAACATAACAATCAACCAAAAATAAACTTAAAAAAAAATTAAAATCAACAGAATCCAACAAAAATTATAATATAAAATAAATTAATTAATACTCAAAACCTAAATCATACCCACATAAACCTTAATGCAATCTTTGACCTCAATTCCAGAATTTGAAGCAGACCTGCATGAACAAACACAAAGGAAACAGTATTAAAAATGTGAAATTGCCTCTGAAAATAAAAACACATAAAATATAAAATTTTTAATATAAAAAAATAAATTAATACTCAAAACCTAAATCATACCCAGGTAAACCTTAATGCAATCTTTTGAAGTACTGAGGGAACTACTTTGTTCTACCTATATGCCATATCTTGAAATTAACAACAAACTTGAAGAGAAAATTACTTGAGTCCCAGCCTTGAGAATAAAGCAATTAAGCATAGCTCTTTTTCACGCCAAAACTTGAATGGCACCACAAACCATTAAGAGATAGCTCCAACATGTACATAATGACATACTAATTGACATAAAATAATTAATAAGCTAAAAAATCATTTGAATTGCAACAGTGGACTCTAATTGGAGAAACTCACTTGCTGCAATGTTGCAGAATGTTAACTTTGTTCCATAAATGCAAATATAACAAAATCTTATCTTTTAGAAATCCATGAAAACAAAAATTATGTCACTTCTAGAATATAAAAATGTTTTGAATGAATCAGATGAAAACAGCACCACATGGTCTAGTCTCAGCCAGAAAGAAATACATTGCAAATAGAGAATGTTTGAATCACTAGAGATGGAATTACTGGCTTTCTAAATTGTTTAAGGACATAAGGCATGAATCACTGGGAAAAACATATTGCATGCCGTCATTCATTGTACAATCTTATCACTACCTTTCCATTTTCAGTATTTAATTCAGAAAAAACGTTAAATACACATTAAAAGTGTAACTCAGGTATAAAAAGAAAGAAAAACAGCAATTACAATTTTTTCTTATGAAATAGCAATTTATCATTCCAAACACAAATGAAGTCTAGCAAACCAAAACAGAACAAAAACAATGTCAAATATCTGATATGAGCACCACTCTAAGGATCTTTACATTGGGCAAACATCGACTACACAAAAAAATCAAATTTGCTACTAAAGGTAGTTGGCAAACTGAAATGAACATAAGTCATTCTAACCAAAATGTCATTTTTTTTTTATTAATTTCAAATCAGGAACAGTTAACAAATCGCGAGAATTTAAATTTTCAAATCCTTTCAAATGAAATTAATAAGCATTCAACTAGGAATTGGTATAAAATGAATTGGTTTTCTAAAAGAGAGAGAGAGAGAGAGAAATTAGTCTTTCCACAGTAAGACATCATCCACATTTTGACAGTTGGGATCAATACAATCAAGAAAGATGGACAATATAATAGAGATATAACCTCCCGCACAGCATAGGAGAAGGAATTCATCTTCAACCAAGGTTTTTAAGCATTACTAATGTCTGACAATTAAGCGATTCAATTGATTGTCAAGTCTTTTAAACTCAACTATATTTTTTCTAGCACAAAAATATCCAGAGAAATCTACATTTCCCAATTCTCTCAGAATCTCAACCTGGATTGAACTTAAATCCTAATAACAATTTTGAAAGTGCAAGTTTTAATGTGAAATGTGCATGGTGTAAATAGTCAAATGGAGGGTAGCTTACCCCATATATGGTGTAACATATCTTCTCTCTGCAGGATTAGGAAACTCCATGTTCATAGCCACCTGAATTGCAGACAAGAATTCTTGCCTTAGTTTTGCAGAAATAACAAGGTAATTTGGTCCATGAATTGGCTCAGGGACATCATTTACATTCATACATAAGCAGAGATGTTATAAATGGTCAAAGACAGGAACCTACTCTCTTTAATTTATTCTCAGTAAGTAGTGAGTATAAAAAATTGACAGACACTCAAAACTGCAATAAGTGACATCAGAACTGAATGAGGGCTCATTTTTGTTGTTTCACTTTGCATGGAGTTTCATTTGTGAGATTACAACTAAATCAGGGTACAGTACACCCGAATTGCTCTAATAAAATGAGAAACCAGTTTCACTTTAATGAAAACAACACCAGCATAATCTCAACAGTCAGGAACAGAATTATAAAAATCAGGAAAGCAAACCATATCACATTATTAAGGACTAGGAGCCCCAGCATAATAAATAGGTAGTTCAATTTGAAGCTAAAACTGACCAATTACATCCCATAAAGTTCTCAACAACATTAAAACCCCAATTCAAAAATGAGATCTAGAAGAAAGTATAAAAATAATTAATTCTTAAACAATTTCCTTTGTGCTCCCTGCATCAGTGTGTGTTCGTGTGGACGCTTTGTCCGACTGTTTGTGGATGAAAATACATATGTATGCACAAAAATTTATACAGATACTGTGAGTGTGTATGAGGGGGAGAGGAGATGAGACGTTCATAGCAGAAGGTGCTGGCATATCAACAAGACATTTATTTCTGGAAAAAAAAAAATCCTTTCTTCCCTTGGCAAGACAAGTTAAGAGGGTAAGTTACAGTATTTCATATAACATTTTTATTTCTATTTTCCAATATCTCGCCAAGTTTAAAATTGTCCCACATTTTCCCACTGGCCAAACAGGGAAATAGAGAACCCAAACGTTAAAATTTTCCCACATTTTCTCACTAGCCAAACATTTTCTCACATGTATTAACTACTAATGCATACAAGCAGAACATAACAATCAACCAAATAAATAAATAAATAACAATCAACCAAAAAAAAAACATTAAAATCAACATAATCCAGCAAAAATTTTAATATAAAAAAATAAATAAATAATACTCATACCCAGGTAAACCTTAATGCAATCCTTGGCCTCAATTCCAGAATTTGAAGCAGACCCACATGAACAAACACAAAGGAAACAGCATTAAAATGTGAAAAAAAAAAAAAAAAAAAAAAAGGTGCTTCCGAAAACAAAACAAAAAAATCACAGAAAAGTGAAGTAGACTCACCCGACTCGCCTTCGTTTCTTGGGCTCGGCGATGAACGGAAACAAAAAAAAAAAGATGAGAATCAAATCAAAAACCCTAACCCTAACCCTAACAGAGAGAAGAGAGAAAAGAGAGCGATAGAGAGAAATGAGAATAAAAACAAGGAGATGAATTAATTTAATTTATAAGAGAGACGTGATATTTGCTTTTTGTGAGTGTAGAGAGAGAGAGAGAGAGAGAGAGAGATTTTTGGAAAGAGAGCCGTTGGAGTTCGAACTTGTAATGGGGCCCACAATCTTTGTACTATTTTTTTGAAAATATATACCCAGTCCCGAGTTTTTATTGTTTCGGTTTTTTTTTTTTTTAATCGGAGAAAAGTGATGTGATTGTCCGTGGAAGTTTGAGGGTCTACATAAATTGTGGGTCTGACTTTTAAGGAAAGTTTAGGTGGGTTTGCTAGGTATATTTAAACAATCATTTTCAGCCTTTTTTTTTTTTTAGAAATATATGGTGGAAAAAAAGTGTATTGTTTAAAAATTAAAAACATGTGTTTAGATACATGTATCAAATGAGCCTTTAAATTCTAGTTTTTTTCTTTTTGTTAAACTTCTGTCATTCAGCCTAATGATTTTTGGTTAAACTTCTATCATTCATCCTAATAACTTTATTATAATGGTATGATAATTTTGAGGACATTGTGCTGCGAAATACTACTTTTTATCAATCACTTCCCTTAATTTTAAGTTATTCATAATTTTCATTTTGAGAATATTGTTCTAGTAACGTTATTTAAGTGTTGTGAAAATACATGAAAATGAAAAAGTGTTGTAGAAATGCGTGTTATATTTTTTAAACAACGAAAATTGTTATTCAAACAACGGTACCAACCAGACCTTAAGGGTCCGTTTAGATTGAACTTATTGTTGTTGAAACTGAAAACACTGTAGTAAAATAATTTTTGGCTAAAATGGGTAACTAGCAATAAAATTCAAACTATATAATTAGTAGTTCCAGTTACGAAACAATATCATTTACTAGCAACTCGAGTCTTTGAGACTCGATTTTGGCCCATAAATCAAGTCTTTGAGACTCGATTTCCATGCTCTGATGTCGTCCAATGTGGCATATTTTTACACGTGGAGACCACATGGAAATCGAGTCTCTAAGACTCGATTTTCTAACCCTTATTATCACAAAAGCCCAGAACAATATCAGAGCATATTAGAGAAGGAAGAAAAAAAAAAAAACCAGAAGAACCCAAGCCATCGCGCGCGACCCAGGTAGCGCGCGGCACAGGTCGCGCGCGGCCCAGGCAGCGTGCAACCCAGGCCGTCGCTACCGCCGAGGAGTTCTGGCTTTTTGTTTGGCTGCTCAGAAAATCATAAAGTTTGGACCTGCGTTTTTTCTAAGTCTTTAGATTCTTTTTCCCTCAAATCTGATGGTTGTGTTTTGGATTTCTTAAGTTTTTTTTTCTATGTATTTTGGCTCGAACGAGAGGCTTGATCCTTTAATTTTTTTTAAAATTTTGTTGGTATAAATCGAGCTTTAGACACTCGATTTCCACGTAAGTAAACGCTGCCACATCAGAGCATGGAAATCGAGTCTTAAAGACTCGATTTATAGGTCAAAATCGAGTCTCAGAGACTTGAGTTGCTAGTAAATGATATTGTCTCGTAACTGGAACTACTAATTATATAGTTTGAATTTTATTGCTAATTACCCATTTTGGCCATAATTTTTTGTTAAACTTTTGTCATTTTGCCTAATGATTTTTGGTTAAACTTCTATCATTCATCCTAATAACTTTATTATAATGGTATGATAATTTTGAAGACATTGTGCTGCGAAATACTACTTTTTACCGATTACTTCCCTTAATTTTAAGTTATTCGTAATTTTCATTTTGAGGACATTGTTCTAGTAACATTATTTAAGTGTTGTGAAAATACGTGTAAATGAAAAAGTGTTGTAGAAATAAATGTTATATTGTTTAAACAACGAAAATTGTTATTCAAACAACGATACCAACCAAACCTTAAGGGTCTGTTTGGATTGAACTTATTGTTGCTGAAACTGAAAACTTAAAACACTGTAGCAAAATAATTTTTAAATTTGTAAATAGTACCGTGAGACCCATTTTAAATATTTTTAAATACATGAACAGTACTACTACAATGCATGAATAGTGCTGCTACCGTTGTGTGAACAGTGATTTTTGTCTCATGCACAGTAAATTCATGTGATTTTACTATTCATGGCTAAAATAAATAAATAAAACCCCAAAACGCTGAAACTAAATCGCGCAAAACGCACATTCCAAACGGGTACTAAATGCATTATTTTTTATCAACTTAAGTTTTTTGGAAGATGATTTTACAAATAAATAAAAGAAAAAAAAAGAATTGGGAAAATAGCAAACTGGTTATTTAGAGTCTATTTGGATACCGCTTATAGCTGAAAACTAAAAACTGAAAACATTATAGTAAAATAATTTTTAAATGTGTAAATAGTATCGTGAGACTCATTTTTAATGAAAGTTTTGCTAAAGAATAGGTTTGTAGGTCCTGTGAATAACGCACGGGACCACGCACAAGACACTGGACGCTTGCCGCTATCCAAACGTTCACTTAGTAATGGTATGGTTCAACCTTTTTCACAATTACTGAAGTTATCCACTATAAGTAAAGATGTGCATTAGTTGGATTTGAAGGTCTTTTCAACCAAATTCAACAAGATCAAGAGAAAAAAAATTTCAACCCATCACATATGTAAAAAACCAACCCAACGGGTTAGGTTAGTTTGGATCAATGTGTTGTATTTACATGTTTCATGCCTTAAAAGGCTTTTATCAACTATTTAAGCACTATATATTTTTCAATAAATTATTACAATTCACATAATTTTTTTTTGAAAACAAACGATACAATTCACATGATTAATAAGACTAACAAATATATTAAAATGAACTTACATATATATGGGTCGAACTGAAGAAGAAAAAAAAAAAAAAAACCTAGACTTAACTCAAGGCTAACAAAACATTAGAACCTGATTTAACCCACCAACCCATGAAAAACCAAGCCAAAGCATCATGTTGAGTTAGGTTGGATTAGTTTTGTCTGAGTGGTGGGTTATTAACACTACAAATTGTTAGTGCTGGGTCCATGTAATTGGATAAATTTTTTTTTTAAGTGGATTTTGGGGGTATAATTTGGGTGAAACTTTTACTAACATGTTGTAGATGCTCATTAAGTATGTAAAAATGCACAAATATAAAACACATTAACAAATATTTTGAAAAATTAAACTCCCCATAGTTAAAGTAAAAAAATTAAATCATATAATTTAAATATAATAATTTGCACCTAACCATTCAAGTGGAAAGAAATTTACGGTTTAATGTAGGCTGGGGATTTAATTTTTATTACTCTTAAATTATAGAGTTTATTTTTTTATTTTTAAAATTATAAGATTTAATTTATTACTTTTTGAAATCTCATTATTTAATTTATCACTTGTAAAATTATATGATTTAATTTCTTACACTCCTAAATCATAGGTTTAATATTTAATTTTCTATAAAAAAAAATTATGTGAAAAATATAGATGTAAATTTTAATTTTTTTTTTTTTTTTTTGCATATTTGTTTAACGATATAAAATTTCCAAGTTTAGGCAACCACTTTGAGTCCACGATGACTAAAAGAACCCACAAATATAGGCCCAAGTCTAGCAATTACTTTGACCTTTTCATTTTTGTAAGGTTCTGCATAAGACTGGGCTAAACTTACTAAGTCCAAGTATTATATTTTACTACATGAATATCCGCCCACACCTTTCGTTTGGGTTGCATGTGCAAGGCACATGCCGCACTTTTAATTAGAAAATACGATGTAATTTTTTTTTTTTTTTTTTTTTTTTTTGGGGAAGAAGTACAAAGTCATGTACTTAAATTTAAAATAACTATTTAACATATGAATATTTATTTACTATGACAATTTCTTAGAATCTATTTGCTAAATATAATATCTATTCACTAAAACTTATGCTAAGAATTATAATGAATGTATTTATCTTCTAACAACAAACAACTATATTTTTTATAAGACATTGTCACAATATATAAAATTTATTAATAAATGATGATATATGTTATAATTGAAACTCTTCATCAAATGAAATATTTTCAACCATCTACAATGAATATTTTATCATCCATACTTCGTTCTTTATTATCTTATTTTATGAGCATAATTACGAAGTTTAGCTTAATTAATTTTTAATATGAAAAGTCTTTTTAAGCAAGAAAATAAATTAAAAAATAACAAGATAATAAAAGACATATGTCATCAAAGCTTTCATGATAAAATTATAAGTATAGAAAATTTAAACGTAATAAATTAGTGTTTTTTAGGTAACAAATAGAATACCATAGATCACAATTCTCACTTTCCAAGCATGATTACTGCATAAAATTCAAAATACATGAAAAAAATTTTGGGACCTTAAAATTTAGTAGAGTGTATTTTAGAAATTGCACAATAAAATATTCTAGAAATCACAAAATTTTCAACATTAGTTTAGCGAAGGAATGAAACTACCCCAAGCATAAAAGGTGAAAGTGTTTTTTCACTTCTCTCTTTTTTCTTTCTTTTTTTTTTCTTTTTTTGTGAGTTTGTGTGTGTGTGTGTGTGTGTGTGTTTTTACTTTAAATAATGTGTTATAAAAATTAAATAATAAAAAAAAAAAACATACCCAAGAAAATTGTGCATAAAACAATTAATTTTGGCTCAACGAATTGACTAATTCAAAAAAAGTCTTGGAACACAATAAAATTTCATGATATCTTTACAATACTTTTTATTTTTAGCTAATGCGGGTCATAGTCAAATATTTTATTATTTTATTTTAGAGTAATGCTATGTCCATAGCATTTATACTACAAATCTTATGTAATATATTGTTATTGGTTTTAAATTGTGCAAATAAAAAACAAAAACAAATAAAAAGCCAATTGAAAAAAATAGTGCCTGAAACAGTGAATTTTGGCTTACAAATTTTGATTAAACCAAAAAGGAAGTCTAGGAACATAACAAAATATTACAACATTTTCACAATATCTTTTATTTCCAGTTGTGGTAGATTTTGGTTTGATATTTTATTATTTTATTTTTTACATATAAAATATTTTCACAACAAATTTTAAGTAGCAAATTACTAATTATTTTAAACTAGAACCACCACTTTAAATTGTGTATTAAAAACAAAAAAAACAAAATTCATCACAAGAAAACTGTGTGAAATAATGAATTTTGACTCACCCAATTTGACTAAAATAAAAAAGAACTCTAAAAACATAACAAAATGTCATAATATTTTCACAGTGCCTTATTTTTAGCTGTGGTTGGTCCCGATCTGATATTTTATTATTTTATTTTAAAGAAATGCTACTTCCACAATATTTTCACAACAATAAATAAATGACAAGTTGTTACTGGTTTAAAATTGAGCCCATTACTGATGTCACTTTTTTATCCATCTGTAAGTGCCAAAAATGAGTTGACGTAATACAATGAATTTGTAGAGGTGGGAACTTGAATCAAATAACCTAGCATAGTCAAAGAAGAAGAAAGAGACAAGCAATAACGAAGAGTATTAGTCCTCAGCAAAGATCCGAGGACAGATATTTATATTAGTTTGATCTCAAGAACGATTTTCTACAATATTTCTCTCTCTGGGATCATCCATCCCTCCTTTTAGAAGGATCTTTTTCATTATATAGCATCTTTCAGCTGATCTTGCCCTTTCACTTGTCAATTGTGCAGGACACTACTCGAGTGCTAATCCCGTCAAATGCCCTTCCAAATCTTTTGTGAGTTGCGGCAACCAAGACAGCACTGTTCAAGGGTCTTCTTCACATAAATGCTGCTAAGGGGTTTGTTGGGGTGCATTAAATGTGATGGCAGCTACCATCCCTCCTGTTACGTTAGGGCTAACCTCCTCTCTGAAACTCTTCCTCTACAATGTGGCCTCCTCTGATAATGTGTCATTGACGTGGTCATGGCTCGCCTCTCCGACCTTATGGTTCGAGGGTATGGTCTCCTCGGAATTATATTGGCCTCCTCGGCCTCTAGTATGACATATGACATTATTACCTTATTAAATTTCTATATCTCACACCATCAATAATACATTACTACTTAGGATTTGTTGTAAAATTATTGTGGAAATGTTGTGACAACAACAAGATATTATAATAATTTCACAATACATTTATTTTTAGTTGTGATTTGGTCCCAGTTTCATATTTTATTATTTTATTTTGAGATATAAGGAATTGATATATCAATAATTGTGAAAATATTGTAAGAATATTTTGTGTCAGTATAGTAATTTTGTGAAAAGGCTTTTTTTTTTTTTTTTTTTTTTTTTTTTTTCTGCAAATTTTAAGTGGCATGTTGGTTAATCAAAAAGACACCATTCCAAGTTTCGGTCCAATTGTTTCATTTAGGTGGAATTTAAAGTAGCTTGAGGATCATTTTATAAAGATTTTGGAATTAAAATTTTATCAGAAGGCTATTTGAATAGTTTTGAGTATTCAATTTAGGAACACATGCATGAAAGCACACACATATTAAACATTTATCATGCATATTCCGAAAAGGCATTTTATCAAATAGTTGAACTGTAAATCAAAAGCATAATTTATGCATAAAATCACTTGCAATCTCTCAATGCCTAGAATGTTTAAGACTTGGCCCAATAGAATGCTTTGAGCTTAGGATTTAGTAGTAAGTGGTGATTGTGATTTATGAAGGAGATTACTAGATATTGCATTTTCAGAGACCAATTAAAATTTAAGTCCACACTGTAAATATTCTTTCCCGAATCCAATTGTAAATTGTATAATAAATAAAAATTTTCACCTATTTTTAACGAGGTGAGACTTGGGTGCAAATATATTTTTTCCCTAACAAATTTGGACCCATATCCATCAATCCACTCTTGAACCCAAAAGGAAAATTATGAATGGGTCTAGATTTAGACTCTAGTTAGAAAAATGGGTCAACTTGTACTCAACTCATTGTCATTAAATGATTAGGTGATGGGTCGGGTTAGGTCAACAAGTACATTAGATGGTTAATTTGTTTCCAAAAAGAAAAATAAAGGAATATTTGTTTTCACTTTCCGATCCTTTTTTTTAAGCCTTCTTCTGTGCCTTACGATGTCTTTCAATTTACACTGTATTCACTCACAACCACACATCATGATTTGCTGTTTTATTTTGTTATTTTTTTCTTACTATATTGGTAGACACAAGATTTTATTAGTCTAAAAAGTTTGTAATTTAATACTAATATTTAAAAACCCCCTCCCCCACTTCTTGTTACGAAATAAATTTTCTCTTATAAAAAGTATTTGATCTATCCTTTTTTAAAAAGAAAAAAAAAATTAAAAAGATTCTACCTCAAGACTAAAATCTAGGCTCCATCACTATTTACTGGCATAAACGTTACCAATCACATATATTTAGAAATATGACAAAACTTAAGTACAATACTTAAGTACTGTTCATTAGGTTCTTCTTTTAAAATTCAGCCATTTGTTTTTTTTCTTATGTGATAGAAGTGTATTTTTAATTTAGTACAACCACACGACTGAATTTTATGAGGGAATCCTAATGAACGGCATCTAAGTGTCGTACCTAAGTTTTGCCCTTAGAAATATACAATAGATCACTTTGTCGACACCATCCGTCAAAATTTTATAAAAAACTCCTATACCCTCTAGATTTTACATAGAATTAGATCTCCTAACCAAATCGGAAATCACCAATAGAAGTAGGTTATTATACAATAAAGAGTCAACATTGGGACAATCAATTTATGTCAAACATTCATAAAATGATTACATGGTAAAATACTAAAAGTTAAAAGTTATAAAATGGGTTTGTGACAAAATAATGACATCTGAAGAACTTGAGATGCCTCATTTTATAATTGATTTTGAGAATTAATTAATGTGATCTTATTAAAAAAATTAAATTGATCTCCTTTTGTAACCTTTTTTTTAAAGAAAATTCAAAAGTTACAACAATGGAGGATGAGAGATTTGAACACTAATTCTTCTTATAAAAGAGAACATGATATGTTATAATGTGACAAGGCTCACCTTACCATGTAATTTTAAGTTCTCTTTAAAGCACAATAAAAATAAAAATAAAAAGTTATGATGAATAATCCAAGCCAATTTTTATTTTCAATAAAAATGGAAAAGAGAATGGAATTGGTGCAATGATGCAAATGTTTTGGGTAGAATTTCTCTAATATGATTTGAATCAATTCACCATTCAAGAAACCTTATCCTTTTGTGTTTTCAACAAAGGTGTCCACAATTCAAATCCACCCTCCAAATAAAATTTGAAATTTATTTTCAAACTTTTCGGTCTAGAATGGACTGAAAAGACTGAACAAGACTGAAATGGACTGAACTAGACCAAAATGGATCGAATGGGACAAACAGGACCGCATGGACCGAACAGGAATGAAACGGACCAAACTGGAACTGAATGGACAAAAATTGACTAAACAATATCTATATGTGGGCGACTCATGCACGGTGATAAAAGAGTATAGAACAAAGTTTATGAATATCAAAATTTTAAGAGGAGGTCAAGTAAGGAAAAACAACGTTGGTAGAGTTAGCTTCTTTTACTCTAACAAAAAGTGCCATTTAAGTATCATGTAAATTTGAGAGTGGAATAGCTAGAGCCCCATATCGTAAGTTTGGAGAAAAGAGTCCATAGAGCAAATGGAGAGTATATTAGGCATGGGGAGTTTTTTATGGAATGAGATATATTCAAGTAGTGCAAATGAAAGATTAAGGCATGAAGTAAAAAATGGAAGAGAATAATCCTAAGCTAAGGAAAGCTATTTACATAAGGAAAATATTAGAATCAAAAGAAACAAATCCAAAATCTTAAATCTCACTCTTCATCGTCACGCATTTTCAAAGAAAATAAAGGAGCCTGAATATAGCTTGTGAGATCTTACCTGAGGAAAACCTTGGGCTACTTCAAGAACTTCTTCTCCATCTGCAATGTACATAAACGACGATTTTACAAGCAGAACAAAAAAGCCTTCAAAACATAATATACATAAAAGAGAGAGAGGTTTGAGATCTGATGAAACCTATTCTGCCATGGTTAAGGTTTGTCCAGATTGATAGAACTTTATCCATGATAATTTGTATAAATTGACGCTTCGATTTGTACAAACTATTTTTAGTTCATCTATCAAACCTCATTTAACATTAACAATTTTAAGAGCCAGGCTTGTAAAGAAGATCTCAAATAGGAGTTGGGACTAGCAAGTAAATATTTTGTTAGCAAGGAAAATGACATAGAAATTAGGTATGAAAACATCTAAAATGTCGATATTGAAAATCTATAAATGAGGTATCAAAAAATTTGGTCACACACATATCCAATGAAACATGTCAGTGAAGGAAAGAAATTAAACTTAACAAAATAATCACCTTATGAATGGACAAAAAGCCGTAATCCATAAATAGGCTTCTCCTGCAAGATTTCCCATTTAAAAATTAAGAGTATTATGGTGTAAAAATTACAAATGTATATGTATGTGTGTATAAGAATATATTAACAACTAAACTATAAGCTTAAATAAATCATAAGAGAAAATTTAATATAAATCAAATTTTAATAAATTATTTTTAAAAAATGAATGAGATGGGTGCTCACAAGGATTGGGGTTAGGAATAGAAACTAACCCCATACTTGCCTCGTTGCCGTTCTTACTTACAACCAAATCCCACAAACTTGCAACCAAATCCCACAAAGCCATTCGGCCTATGATTATCAAGAGAAAGATAAAGAGTTACAATTTGTATTGTTATTGAACACGGTAATATTTTGCAATTTTTTTATTATTATTAGTGATACAAAGCTGGATGTAGGGACTATTTTTTTTCCTTTTTAAATTTATTGATTTATAGATATAGTGTTGGTCGATTTGTTTAAAAAATGGATTTGGATTAGAGTGCTTGAGTGCTCATAGCATTGGCAAAGGCAAATTTTTTCCTTTTTTTTTTTTTTCAATTTACTCCTTATCTTTAATACAATATCCAACTCTATCTCTTTTTTCATAATTATAATATGATTTTCATTTTTTTTTAAAGAAAAAAAACTTCTCTCTTTGCCTTCATCGCAGCCACACTGCCAACCTCACCACAGCCCTCATTGCCACTCACACTACAAGACAGAGACCTAAATCCCCATCCTTCACCCTTGAGAGTTGAGATCATGGTTCTTGTCAAGCAAGACATGAACAAAAATCCCTATGATGGAGATTGGTCATTCAAAGTATTATAGGCATAGGCATTATAGCTAGAATGCATTTTGGCTGCCAAAGTTCAATATGGTATGTGGATTGAACTACCAAGTGCAAATCCTTAAGAATATACTTAATTGTTGTATCAAATTATCATCAACAAATCCATATCTTTGTTTGAGGTGTTGATTGCTACTTGAATAAAACACACAAATCTACACAAAAAGAGAGAGAGAGAGAGAGAATCCATATATTTGTTTGAGGTGTTGATTGCTACTTTTTTGAATTTTTTTGGTAATGCTCCAACTCGGGTCGGGTAGAAATAGTCCCAAGAACGATTTTTTTTTCTTTTTCGGCCTCTCCCAGTCCGATATGGCTAGAAATTAAGCTTAAATGACATTTTTAATTTTTTTTGACTTTTTTTTTAAAAATTTTTAGGAATGCTCTAGCCCGGGTAGGGCAAAAACGGTACCTGGAACGAAAATAGTTTTTTTTTCCTCTTTTTTGCTCCGACGTGGGTCGGGTAGAAATGGTACCCATAATGAAAATTTTTTCCTTTTTTTTGGCCTGTCCCGATCTAGTTTGTCTAGATATGAAGCTAGTTTTTTTTTTTTTTTTTTTTTTTTTTTTAAATTTGAATATTTTTACAATTTTTATAGCATTTTTTTAGGTATGCTCCTACCCAGGTTATGAAGAAACGGTACCAGGAATGATAATTTTTTTCTCCTCTCTTTTTGGCCTGTTTCAGCCTAGTTTGGCTAGAAATTTAGCCAAAATGACGTTTTAATTTTTTGAATTTTTTAACTATTTTTTTTTGAATTTTTTTGGGAATGCTCTAGGCAAGCCTGGTAGAAACGGTCCCTGGAATGAATTTTTTTTTTTTCTCTTTTTCGGCCTCTCCTGGCCCGATATGGCTAGAAATTAAGCCCAAATAACATTTTTGAATTTTTTGACTATATTTTTGAATTTTTTAGGGAATGCTTCAGCCCAGGTAGGGCAGAGACGATACTCGTAATGAAAATAGTTTTTTTCCCCCCCTCTTTTTCGATCTGTCCCAGCGCAGTTTGGCTAAAAATGAATATAGAATTTTTCGGCTTGTCTCAGCTCGAATTGGCTAGAAATGAAGCCAAAAAGATTTATTTTTTGGAATTTTTTTACTATTTTGTTTTGAATTTTTTTGGGAATGCTCCGATGTAGTTCAGGTAAAAATGGTACCCGGAATGAATTTTTTTTCTCCTTTTCAGCCTGCCCCGATCCGGTTTGGCTAGAAATGAAGCGAGAATTATTATTATTATTTTTTATTTTTTGAATTTTTTTTTGGAATGCTCCAACCCGAGTCGAGTAGAAACGGTACTCAGAACGATTTTTTTTTTCTCTTTTAAAATGATAAAAAAATGTACCTCGACATTGCTAAAATTAGCAAAATGCCATAAAATCCTCTACAATGAGCAAAACAACTTGAAACCGACCAAAATACCCTTAAAATCTAAAAAATCGAGTGTATTTTGGCTTAGTTTAGGTGTATTTTGGTAATTTTCAGAGGTTTCGAGGGTATTTTTGCTTATTTTTGAGATTTCAATGGTATTTTGATCATTTTAAAAGTTTTCGGGGGTATTGTGGTCATTTTGTTCATTTTTTAGGTTTTGGGATATTTTGGACTTTCGTGGTACATTTTAATCATTTTGGCAGTTCTAAGGGGGTACCCTCAAAACCTTTTAGTTGACCAAAATAGCCTCAAAATCTCTAAAATGACTAAAATAACCCCAAAACTTCTAAAATGACCAAAATACCCCTGCAATGGTTAGAATGAGCAGTCAAATTTTGATACCTCATAAATGACTAAAATGCTTTAAACATCTAAAATGATTAAAAAATACACCTCGATATTGCTAAAATGAGCAAAATACCCTAAAATCCTCTAGAATGAGTAAAACAACTTGAAACTGACCAAAATACCCCCAAAATCTAAAAAATCGAGTATATTTTGGCTCAATTTAGGTGTATTTTGGTCATTTTCAGAGGTTTCGAGGGTATTTTTCTTATTTTTGAGGTTTCAATGGTATTTTAGTCATGCTAAAATTTTTTTGGGGTATTGTGGTCATTTTAGATGCGTTTTGGTCATTTTCTAAGGTTTTGGGATATTTGGGTCATTTGTGATGCATTTTAGTCATTTTGGCAGTTCTAAGGGGGGTCATTTTAGAGATTTTGGTGCACTTACAGGTTTTTTGATATTTTGGTAATTCTCATGGCTAAAATAAATTTTTTTGACAAAAAAAACCCTTGAAATCACTAGAATGACCAATATACTTTGAAAACCACCAAAATTACCGAAATACCCCCAAAACCAAAAAATGTAAAAAAAAAAAACCCCTGAAACCTTTTAATTGACCAAAATAGTCTCAAAATCTCTAAAACAACTAAAATAATCCCAAACTTCTAAAATGACCAAAATACCCTTGAAATTGCTAGAATGAGCAGTCAAATCTCGATACCTTGTAAATGACCAAAATGCTCCAAACATCTAAAATGATTAAAAAATATCCCTCAACATTGCTAAAATGAGCAAAATGCTAAATCCTCTAAAATGAGCAAAAACAACTTGAAACCAACCAAAATACCCAAAAATCTAAAAAATCAAGTGTATTTTGACTTAGTTTATGGGTATTTTGGTTATTTTCAGAGGTTTCAAGGTATTTTGTTCATTTTTGAGATTTCAATGGTATTTTGGTCATTTTAAAAGTTTTCGGAGGTATTATGGTCGTTTTGGGGGCGTTTTGGTCATTTTTTAGGGTTTTGGGATATTTTGGACATTTATGGTTTATGATGTACAGAAAATTAGTAAGCTGAATGGGTTAGAGGTTGCTTGGAAGGCCTGAAAAGAAAGAAACACAAGATCAAAAATGATCGGGGTGAACCGACCAAGAACCCTTCGATGCTTAAGTTAGTTTTTCTCTCTAGAACTCAAGAATTCCAACTTTAGGATTGGTGAAAACTTACCCTCATTTGATATGGATGAGTCATTTTATAGTGAGCTTTGGAGGGGTTACTTGTTTAGTAACTTCCTCAATGTGTATGAAAGTTAGAAGGTTCAGACTTAACTTCTACAACTACTATAAAAGTTAGAAGGTTCGTTCTTATCTTCTACAACTGTCATTAAAAGTTAAGAACTTAGTAGGAAGTTATAGCGATGAACAAAGATTTTGCTCATACTTCAAAATAGTAGAATGTGACCCGAATTATAAGCTTTTGAACATAAATTAACTCTGTGGATTTCTAAGTGTTGAGAGGTCATCCAGGTGCTTTCATGATGGACGACCTTCTTACCCTTGGATGACCTTCTTATGTTGGACAACCTTTTTATATTGGAATAACCTTCCTGGACTTGGACAACCCTATGGATGAACTGGAGATGGTCCAATTATTGGTTCACCATCAGTTACCGCATTTGTCCAAGGGTCATCCAAAACACTATGGTATAACTGTTTGCTTTTGACACGTGTCAACATTTTAATGGTCAATTGTATGCCACACATCGTCCTTACTCTAGTTGGATTTCGTTATTTCAGATTACGCCACATGTCAGCTTCTGATTGGTTTGTGTTGCTTTATTGACCCACCTCTGGGACTTATAAATATTTGCATTCTCTCTCTGATCCTTCACTTTTTTGATAATCTGCCATCTCGTCTAAGAGTTTCATCTAGTCGTCCTTGTCTCTAGTTTCTAGTCAAATACTTCCTTCCCTTCATCCTTAGGCTTTCGTCTGTTCATTCTTTTAAACATGTTTGTGTCTAGTGGTAGTACTGAGAGAGAAATAGACGAGTACCAAGACAAGTCTCCTGGAAGTGATGGTAGTTATGAGAGCAGTAGCGAGAGTAATACTAGTAGTAGTGATAGTAGTTCCCAAAAAGAGTATTATTCATCTAGGGTTCCTAGTTTTCCCTTAAAGGAATTCCAGGAAATGCAACGTAGGATGGCTTTCGGAGCTAAGGCTAGCTCATCCAAAAGGAGTAGGTCACCCAGTCCCCCTTAAGATGAAGAGGAGGAAGAGAATGTAATTTATAGTTATGCCCCTGAGGTGGCGTTTACCTTGGACATGAATAGGTTGACAACTCTAGTAGGTAGATATCAAATTCCTAGTGAGTTTAGACCTAAAAGGGTGGAATGGTGTTGTTCTCATCTTTCAGGTTTTGGTGTATATACTTCTTACCTTTTAGCAGGCCTTAGGTTTCCTCTCAATTCTTTTTGTAAAGGTCTCTTCCATAGGTTGGGTATTGGACCAAACCAGCTCAACCCTAATGGATGGAGGACAATAGTAGCCATGCAAGTATTATGGCGTGAGGTGTTTGAGGGGAATCGTCCAATTACAATGGACGAGTTCCTTTACTGTTATAAACCCTTAGAAATTACATAATCTGCTAGTTTTTTTTACTAGTTTTCATTTAGGGGCTCCCAATTTAGTTTGATTAGGGGGTCGTAGTTCTTCTGATAGGTTATGGAAGAAGGAATTTTTCTTTATTTTTGGAAATTGGGCTGGGGACCCAATTGATGTAAATAATGCCCTTTTCCCTCCTTTTACTAGTGCCTTAGGTTGTCTTTGTCCTGATGGCGTGTTCTTCTTCTTTTTCTTTGTCTGTTTTATTTGATCTTTTCCTCGTCTAACTCTATTTTGTGTTTATGCAGCTATTACTCGTCCACATTTGGACAAGTTTCATTTGGATCGTATTGACAAAGCCCATGCTTACCCTAATAGATCCTTCCACAACTTGGTAACCCTTCATCGTCTTGTTGTTTGGGGACTTGCTCCTGAGCCTATTGAAGAAAATCTTGCACACGAGGAGACCACTCGTCGAAGTAAATGTCGTCTATTGCGTTTCATTTTTTTATTTAATATTATTAATTCTATATATTCTCCATCACAGGGTTAGCCATTATGAAAGAAAATAAAGGGAAAAACGTGGCCAGTGGTATTGAAGGTGAGGAGGACGTCCAGGTCCAAAATGAAGCAACCCCATTGGCCGTCCAAAAGCCTATCGTCCAGGTTGGGAAGAGGAAAATCATTTCAAGCAATATTGACCTTGGTGATCTTCCAAGACATTGAGGTCTTAAGAAACAAAAGCCTGATAAGACTCCTTCTCCCAAGGTTTCAAAGTTTCCGACCATGATGGTAGACCTGGACGACTCGGCAGTGAACCTGGTGCCCGTCCAAACTACTTCATTTGTCCAGCCTAAAAACCCTGTTCCCCCCTAGCCAAAGCTTCTCACAGGACTCATCCTTTAGTCCAAACCAAGCATCCTCCCAACCTGGTGCTGGACGAGGATTATACTTGGAAGACGTTCAAAGGATCTATTATTGACAAAGAGGTGAGCGCATGCTATGATATGTCAATGAGGGATTTTGAATGTTCTGTCATCCATGATCTTTTCAAGGTATGTAGTTTTTTATTATCCCCATTTTATTTTCTAAGAAATTTTGGAAAATTTCTAACTCTCCTTCATCCATCTATTTTTCAGGCCATGGTGAAGTTCTACACTGCGTCCAGCCAAGCCAAGGAACTTTGTGATGAGGCTAAGGCTGCTAAGGCAAAGAGTAAAAAACTGAATAACGAGGTCCTTTTGAAGAAGGGGGAAGTGATTAGGCTAACCGAGGAACTTACTTGTCTTGAAGGAATAGAGAAGAAACTAAGGAACAAGGTAGAAAAGCTCAAGGCAGACTCCATTGAAAAGGAAACTTGTATCAATCATCTTGAGGTGAAATGTCAAGAGTTAACTTTGTCCTTGGAGAAAGCTAAGAAGGAAGCCATTGCAACATTTATGAAGTCAAGCGATTACACTGATCGTCTAGACCAATATTATGCTGTTGGCTATGAGGACTTCCACTTTGATGACAAGGAGGCCTACCTTGAGATGGACTTTAACTCCTTCCAAATTCCTACTGCAGCAAAGACTTCCTTGCTTCAGACAAGCTCCGAAGACATCAACGTTGTGGACAACGCTTCATCAGAGCTTGTTAAGGACGTTGCTGAGACTAGTAAGGATGACCTAAAGTCTGGGGGCAATGCTCCCAGTGGTTTATCCCAGTAAATTGATTTCCCTTTTTTAGAAAATTTATTTATTTTAGTTTGTTAGGGATGCCCGTTGTTTTGGGCTTTATTTAAAAAAAAAAAATTTATTTAAGTACAATCTATTCGTCCAAGTTTTATGGACGTACAACAGATACAATAGTCTTCATTGGCTTTGATTAACACAAGGGTTTTTGGACGATGGTTGTCCACCCTTCTTTGAATTTTTATGAATGAATATTTATTTCCATTTTTACTCTTTATTTGCTGTTGAACATATTATATGTTTTATCATGAATGAATTTCCTTTATTTATATCGTCCATGTTATTGTCTATGGTTTTAAGTGTGATCCGTCCACTTATGAAGGCAGTTAGGTCATCCATGTTAGGATAACTTCCTTATGTTCAACAAATTTCCATTCTTTATATCTTACAAGTGTAACTCGTCCACGAATGGAATTTCCTTTGCCAGCTTTCTTCATCCATAAACTTGACTTATAGCTTGCATTATTCTTCGTCCATAGGTTGGATGGTCCTTTACTCATCTTTGGGCAAGATGTTTCCAACAATTACTTGTCCAAATATTGGATTCTTTGGCTGGTCACATTCATCCATGGATTTTGAATATTCTTTCGACATGCTTTACCTCATCTATTAGTTGGACGAATATACCTCAGATTTATTTTACTTTGCTTTTACCTTATTTAAGGAAAGCTTATAGACGTTACATCCCTATATCGAGAGATTTTGTTCGTCTTGGGCCTTCTTGTGAAATTTTAAAATACTCGCAAGTGTACGAACTGTACCGAAGTATAGTTGGACAAGAACGAGGTCGAACCCACAAGGACTTGTATGAACGTAGGAAAATTAATTAAATCTTAACTAAATTAATCCTAATCTAGTTTAATGAAAATTGGTTTTTTTGAGATTAAATAAACTAAGCAAATAATAAAATTAAGCAAATATTTAAACTAAGCAAAAGATATAAAGCAATAAAAAGATGTAAAAAATTAAGAGAAAGTAATTAAGGTTTTGGAATCTACCTTGTAAGTCATATACTGAAGCGCTGACATTGATTACACACCTTTACATAAGCTTTAGTATTTGCCTGAATGGTCGGCTAGTAGTAGCCTGCACGGATGACCTAATGGATGAGTGCTCCTGCTCCTGAATGGTTTCCGTATGCTTCTTCATGAATTTCTCTTAATATATAGTTTGCTTTGTCTGGAGTTATATATCTTAGGTAAGGCTGAGAAAAGCCTCTTTTATATTGCACCTCATCCATAAGGACATACTTGGCTGATCTGATTCTTAGCTTTCTGGCTTCTTCTCTTTCTTCTGGAAGCCTTCCTTCCCTTAAGTAAGCTATTATCGGGGTCATCTAATTTTCTTCATCTTCTATTTGCTGCACCTCTAAAAGATCTATGCTAGGCATATACTGGATTTCATCAAACTCGTCCACTGACCCCTCTGTTGACGATGCCTTTACTAAGGCATTTGCTTCCATGTTTTTCTCCCTTGGAACTTAAAGAAAACTAGCTTCTTTAAATTTCATAACAAGGCGTTTCACCCTACTGAGATACTTCTTCATATGTTCTTCCTTCGCTTCACATGTTCCATTCAGATGGCTTATGATCAATTGAGAGTCTCCTTGGTCGACCACTGACTTTGCCCCAAAGGACTTAGCCAATTCTAGCCCTTTAAGGAGGGTTTCATATTCAACTTCGTTGTTGGTTGTTTGGTACTATAGACGAACTGCATATTTCAACTTGTCACCTTTTGAGGATTTCAGTATAACTCCTATTCCTCCTGCATATAGTGTGGACGACCCATCTACATAGATGACCCGTGTCTTATTTTCATCCCCCTCGTCTAAATCACCATGGTTTGGAGTGAATTCTGTAATGAAATCAGCTAAAATTTGAGCCTTTATTGCACTTCTAGGTTGATACCTAATATGAAACTTACTAAGCTCTATAGCCCATTGGATCACTGCAGCTTCCAACTTGTTCATTGCCTTCTTGAGTGGATGATCTGTCAAGACATTAATGACATGAGCTTGGAAGTAATGCCTTAACTTCCTGGAAGTTGTTATTAGTGTAAAGGCCAACTTTTCCATCATAGTATATAGTCCTTTTGCCCCCCTTAGTGCCCGGCTTGTATAATAAACAGGCTTCTTTACTTTCCCTTCTTCCATGATTAATGCTAAACTTACTGCATGTGGGGACATTTCTAAGTATAAATACAACTCCTCATTTGTTATAGATGGACTTAGTAGGGGAGCCGTGGTAAGATAGATCTTAAGATCTTGGAAGGCCTTTTGACACTCATCCCTACATTCGAACGCTTTCTTGAGAACCTTGAAAATGGCAAACATTTATCAGTAGCTTTCGAAATAAACCTATTTAGGGATGCAACTCGTCCAGTGAGAGACTGGATTTTCTTGACATTTCTTGGTGGTTCCATGTTCAGTATTGCTTGGATCTTATTAGGATTCACTTTGATTCCCTTCTGTGAAACCATAAATCTTAGGAACTTCCCTAACGAAAACCCGAAGGCACATTTGCTTGGATTTAGCTTCAAGTTGTATTGTCTAAGCATGTCAAAGGTCATTTGTAGGTCGTCTAGATATTTCTTCTTGTCCAAGCTTTTTGTTATGACATATGTGAATCATGTTAGGAACATATGTCAATATAGAATTGGCTAATCCTTTAATAAAACGCACTTTACTTGTAATTGGGCAGATCTAGGATATGTTTAATACTTCAAGGAATAAGGTTTCAAGTTCAAGTGTTAAAGCCATGCAAGCCTTTCCAAGAAACAAGTGAAGAAGTGCTAGATTTTAAAACTTGATAGCTAGCTTGACAGCTAGTATCTATCGAGGTCTAAAAGCTGTTTCAGCCCGATACTTGATAGCTTCTCGACAAATAGGCTATCTATCGAGGTTTATGAAAATCAATTTTTTAGAGTTGATTTCACTCCAATCCGTGAATAGACATATATCTAGGGCAACCAACATCTTTCTCAAGTTGGTGAATAAGCTGCGTACTAGATCTACACATCGAATTGATTAGTCATGTACTGGGAGCAGTGCATTAAAAGGAGAGACTGTCACTACAGAACAAGTCCAATTGGGTATTGCGGTAAGGGTTCAACTGTTGGTTGGTATAAGGTATTGGGATTCCTTTACTTATAACTGCTTGTTGTGATAATAGTGAATTCTCGAGAGTGGTGACCTTAAAATCTCCCGGTGGGATTTTTGCCATGTAAGTTTTCCCCATTTGTAAACAAATCACCGTGTCAATTTAATTTTCGCTGCATTTAGTTATTTAGTGATTTATTTGTACTACTACACTTATTACATGCAAATTGAATTAATTAATTGACTTGGCTAATTAATTGGTTAATTCATCATAAGGGGTTAATACATTCTTAGCCTATCAAATGATATCAGAGTGGGTACACTTTGATTAGGTTTTAATCTTTGCTGTGTGATTCATTGACCCCCTATTTGTTATGGATAGAGGACAATCTCTTATTATACCTTTTTTATTTGATGGCACTAACTATGCATACTGGACTTATTACATGCAAATTAAATTAATTAATTGACTTGGCTAATTAATTGGTTAATTCATCATAAGGGGTCAATACATTCTTAGCCTATCAAATGATATCAGAGTGGGCATACTTTGATTAGGTTTTAATCTTTGTTGTGTGATCCATTGACCCCTATTTGTCATGGATAGAGGACAGTCTCTTATTATACCTCCTTTATTTGATGGCACTAACTATGCATACTGGGAAGTACGCATAAGAGTTTTCTTGCAGTCTTTAGATGAGAATGTGTGGTTGTGGAAACAGGTTGGATCAAGCCAAAGGAAGCGCCGACCGATTGGGATGATGCTAAGATCAAGGTGGCTAACTTCAACAGCAGGGCATTGAATGCTCTATTCAGTGCGGTCACGAATAAGAAATTCAAGAAGATATCCTCTACTGAAACTGCGAAGGAAGCATGGACCATCCTTTAGACAGCCTATGAAGGAACCAAGGCTGTCAATGACTCAAAACTTCAGAAGCTTACCACTAGTTTTGAAAAGATTAAGATGGAAGAGGATGAGTCATTTGATGAGTTCTATGCCAAACTCAAGGATATAGTGAACTCAGCCTTTAATCCTGGAGAAACCATTCCCAAACCCAAGATTGTCAAAAAGGTGCTTAGATCTTTGCTCGAGAGATTTCATGCTAAGATCACCGTAGTTGAGGAATCGAAGGATATTGACAAAATTCATTTGACAGAGTTGATTGGCAATCTGTAGACTTATGAGTTGGGTCTGACAAGGATAGGGAAATCTAGTAACGGAAAAAGCATGGCATTGAAGGCTAAGAGCAGTGACACAGATGAGTCTTCAGACGATGAAGATTCTAAGATTAAATCCTATATCAAAAGGCAGTTCAAAAAGTTTATGAAGAATGCCAATGCTAAAGTATTTGATAAAGACTGCAAGCAGTCTAACTCGTCTCAGTTTAAGAACCAAGACAAAGGAAAGAAGGATGCTAGGGATAGCGGTTAGTACACTGTTCCCTCAGGACCAAAATGGTTTGGATGTCAAGGTTTCAAACATATGAAACAAGAGTGCCCTACATATCTCAAGACCATCGGGAAGAGCAAGGCACTTACTGCCACTTTGAGCAACATCGAGCTTAAAGATGACTCCGACAATGAGGATGATGGAATCCTAAATGCCTTCACTATCATAGTAAATCCTACTAAAGGGATTGTTGAAAATGTGGATGAAGAAGAAGACTTGGTGGAATCTAAATTTGAGAAAATGGATGAACAAGATGACATCCACACAGCCTATGCAAAATTATACAAGGTCTCGAAAAAATATGAGAAGTTATATAGGTTGGCCACCAAGAAGCTCAGTGAAGTGGAGCTTGAACGAGAAGAAATTTCCACAAAGTTTGATGAAGCCAATCAGACCATTGGAGCACTGATATTCGAAAATAATTTCTTGGTCGAGAAGACCAACAAGCTTGAGGCAGAATTGTTCCAAGTTAGAGCTCAGTTGGAAAGGATTTCAAGTGCAAAACTTGATGAGATGCTTAGTCTTCAGAAATCTGCTTCCAATCGAACCTGTTTAGGGTATGATTTCTCTTTTCCTAATATTGCTTCTACTAGTACTACAGTTTTTGTTCCTCCTAGTAATAATGTTGAATCTAAAAACAATGATGTGCAAAATGTGTTAGCTAGTGAGAACATAGACAAGAGTAAATTTATCTTAGGAGCAACCCCTAAGCAGGATAAGAAAGAGATCAAAAACTCTAGGGCTAAGAAGGGAAACACTTAAAAGCCTAAACAGAAGAAGCAGCATTTCTGTCATCAGTGTGGAGCAGCTGGACATACTCGACCTAATTGCTACAAGTGGTTAGCCACTTAATAGAGCAACAATATGATCTCATCAGGAAACTAGAATCTGTTTCCATCCTTCTTTGCTCCTCTTGGAGATCTTCTCAAAGCCCTCGTATTCCTTTCAAATTTAAACGGTTTCAATTCTTTCCCCTTACCGCTAGATCAAGGGTTTGCTAGACAGAAAGGGTCTTCCAAGGTGTGGAAGGAAAAAGGCTTTAAGTGATTTAGCCATTTTTTCTCTCTCTCCCCTTCTTGCTTTTGTTTTTGCATTACTTGTGTGTTTTGCTTTCTTGTTTTAAGTCAGTCTAGTTTTATGCATTGCTTTATTTAACATGTTTTTATTTGTTTATTTTTCAGTTTTGTTTTATTTTGCTTTTCACATAAAAAAAAAAAATTGAAAAATCTGAAAAATACAAAAACAGTGTGTTTTTGTGTACATGTGTACTTGTGTACCTTGGATGGCCATTGAAACAAAGTTTTCTAAACTTTGTATCTTTTGTAACTTAGATGTGCATCTCTGTGCACAACTAAGCAAGTGAGATTTGTGGCTTGTGTTTGTGATTAGTAAGTTTAAGTAATCTCTTGTGCTTAACAGAAAAAAAAATCTAAAATGGCCAAAATACCCCTGAAACGGCTAGATTAAGCAGTCAAATCTGGATACCTCGTAAACAGCCAAAATAACCCAAACATCTAAAATGATTAAAATATACACCTCGAAATTGCTAAAATAAGAAAAATGGAATAAAATCCTTTAGAATCAGCAAAGCAACTAGAAACCGACCAAAATACCCCCAAAGTCAAGAAAATCAAGTATATTTTGTCTTAGTTTAGGGGTATTTTTGTCATTTTAAAAGTTTTCGGGGTTGTCGTCATTGTTTTCGGCGTGTTTTGGTCATTTTCTTGTGTGTTGGGATATTTTAGACTTTCGTGGTGCATTTTAGTCATTTTGGCAGTTCTAGGGGTTTGTTTTAGAGGTTTTGTTGTATTTATCGATTTTTTGATATTTTGGTAATTCTTACGGTTAAAATAAATTTTTTTGACATAAAAAATAACCTAGAAATCCCTAGAATGGCCATTATTCTCAGAAAATCATCAAAATACCCCCAAAACCACAAAATGTCCCAAACCCCCGAAACCGCTTAATTGACCAAAATTGCCTCAAAGCTCTAAAACGACTAAAATAACCTAAAAAAAATCTAAAATGACCAAAATACCCCTTTAACGGCTAGATTTAGCAGTCAAATCTCGATAAGTCGTAAACGGCCAAAATATTCCAAACACCTAAAATGATTAAAATATACACCTTGACGTTGCTAAAATGA
>JARQAD010000005.1:24457155-24462155 GCA_029955455.1 Quercus agrifolia | reverse complement strand
AACCAAAACCTTTTCTCACCATACTCACATCTGTGAGAAGGCCATTTGGTGCTTGGGAAGCAGTTAGGAAGGGACCAATTTCATATTGGTTGATGCTATGGGCTATAGCGGAATTCGGTAAGCTAAAGAAGAAATAGGTTCGGCGCAACCTCGTTGGAGTAGGAGCTTGGAGGGCTTAGGTACACTGGGTAGATTAGGCTTGGAGGGTCTTCTACAGTTCATGTATCCTAACTACATTCTTTAGTGGATTATTTACCACTTGGAGGGCGGCGGAGAGGTTTTACGTTGAGGGCTTCGATTTCCTCTTCGATAACACATCGTGTGTTGTCTTTGTGTTTGCATCTCTCTTTCCTTAATCTTTGCCATTTAATTTCTGCTGTGGATGTGATTTTATCTGGTTTAGATTGTTTATCAATTCTGCATTAAGCTTATGTTCATATTCCACACATTAATTGTTTGATATTAAGCTTGAATTGGTAATTTATTATTTAGAGGTCTAAACGTTTATAGTGTTTTATACACTAATTGAACTTTCAAAGCCAAATCAGCCCTATCAGCCATTAATCCACATCATAAATTACGCCTAATTAAGCCAGATCAGCCCTATCAATAGCTTGGATTAAATTTATTATGCCTTCATCTTCCTTTGGGCCAAGCTTGGAATTTCCTGTGTTAGAATCAGCCAAAATCTCTTGAATCAACCCATTAAGTGCTTCTTTGATCTTCTTGGATCTTGCTCTAGTAATATGCCTAACTAGAACATGCAATGGATCCTTTAATGGTGCTTGTTGATTCTCATCATTTCGAGATATATGTTTTTTGTCATTTTTCAGGTTTTAGGGTATTTTTCGTCATTTTAGAGGTATCAAGGTATTTTTGCTCATTCTAGATGTTTTGGCAAATTTTGGTCATTTTATAGGTTTCATGGTATTTTGCTCACTTAAGAGGTTTCAGGGTTATTTTAGTAATTTAATTTGCTTTTCGGGTATTTTTGACATTTTAGAGGTTTTGGGGGGCATTTTGGTCATTTTTAAGGTTTCAAGGATATTTTGATCATTTGAGAGATTTTAAGTGTATTTTGGCTAAGGTTTAGGGGTATCTTGGTCGTTTGCAAAGGCTTCAAGGGTATTTTCCATATTTTGAGGTTTCAATGGTATTTTGGACATTTTAAAAATTTTTTTTTTGGGGGGAGGGGGGTAGCGTGGTCGTTTTGCTAGTTTTGGGGTTGTTTTGGTTATTTTCTTGGTTTTTGGGATATTTTGGACATTCGTAGTGCATTTTAGTCATTTTGGCAGTTCTAAGGGTATTTTGGGGTATTGAAAGCTTTTTTGCTATTTTGGTAATTCTCACGAGGAAAAAAATAAATAAAATAAGTGTAGGAAATTTTGACAAATATACCCTTGAAATCACTATAATGGCCAATATACCCCCCAAAATCACCAAAATTACCAAAATGTCAAAAAAAAAAAAAAAAACCCTTTGAACCACTTAATTGACCAAAATAGCCCAAAAATCTCTAAAATAACTAAAATAACCCCAAAACCTCTAAAATGACCAAAACAACCTTGAAACGACTTAAATGAGTAGTCAAATCTCGATACCTCATAAATGATTAAAATGTCCCAAACATCTAAAATGATTAAAAAATACATCTCGACATCGCTAAAATGACCAAAATGCCCTAAAATCCTCTAGATTGACCAAAAAACATAAAACCAACCAAAATATCCCCAAAATCTAAAAAATGAACAAAATACCCCTGAAACCTCAAATAACCAAAATGCCCAAGAAACCTCTAAGCTGGCCTAAACACCCAAAAACCTAAAAAAATGGAAAAAAAAAAATACTCAAACCTCTAAAATGACCAGTACTCCCTTGAAATCTGTAAAATGACCAAAATATATTAAAATATTTAAAATGACCAAAATACTCTTTAACCTCTAAAATGGTAAAAAAAAAAAAAAAAATGATTACAATACCCCTGAAACCACATAATGACACAATATAACCTGAAAATTTTGGTTATTTTGAAGGTTTCAAGTATTTTAGGCCCGTTTAAAACTTTCAAGGTATTTTGGGGCATTTTATTCATTTTAATGGTTTTGGGTGGGGGGGGGGGGGGGGGGGGGTTATTTTGGTCATTCTAGTGATTTCAGGGGTATTTTTGTTATTATAGTGGTTTTAGGATTATTTTCATCATTTTAGAGGTTTTAGAGGTATCTTGTTCATTTATGAGGTTTCAAATGTATTTCGGTCATTCTAGTGGTTTTAGAGAACTTTTCGTCATTTTAGAGGTTTTGGGGTTTTTTGGTGGTTTTGAAAGTATTTTGGAAATTTTAGAGGTTTCAAGATATTTTTTTTTTGCCATTTTTCAGGTTTTAGGGTACTTTTTTTCATTTTAGATGTTTTGGGGAATTTTGGTCATTTTATAGGTTTCATGGTATTTTGGTCGTTGAGAGGTTTCGGGGTAATTTGGGTAAATTAAATTGGGGGGGGGGTATTTTCGTCATTTTAGAGGTTTTGGGAGATATTTTGGTCATTTTTAAGGTTTCGAAGGTATTTTGTTCATTTGAGAGATTTTGAGTGTATTTTGGCTAAGGTTTATGAGTATTTTGGTCATTTTCAGAGGTTTCGAGTGTATCTTGCATATTTTTGAGGTTTCAATAGTATTTTGATCATTTTAAAAGTTTTGAAAGGGTGTTGTGGTTGTTTTGTTGGTTTTGGGGGCATTTTTGTCATTTTCTAGGTTTTTGGGATATTTTGGACATTCGTGCTGTATTTTAGTCATTTTCAAAGGTTTCGAGGATATTTTGGTCATTTTAGAGGTTTTGGGGTATTTAAAAGTTTTTTGATATTTTTGTAATTCTCACAAGTAAATTTTTTTTTTTTATTAGTGTGGGAAATTTTGACAAAAATACCCTTGAAATCACTAGAATGGCCAATATACCCCCAAAAATTACCAAAATACCCTCAAAACCACAAAATGTCCAAAAAAAAACCCCTTGAACCACTTAATTTGACCAAAATAGCCCCAAAATCTATAAAATGACAAAAATAACCCCAAAACCTCTAAAATGACCAAAACAACCTTGAAACAGCTTGAATGAGTGGTCAAAGGATGAGAATCCTTTTGAAGAAAGGGCGAATAATGAGAATCAACAAGCATTAAAGGTTCCATTACTTGTTCTAGTTGGACCTATTACAAGAGTAAGATCCAAGAAGATCAAAGAAACATTTATTGGGCTGATTCAAGGGATTTTGGCTGATTCTAACACAGGACATTCCAAGCTTGGCCCAAAAGAAGATGAAGGTGTAATAAATTTAATTCAAGCTATTGAGGGCTGATTTGGCATAATTGGGAGTGGTTTATGATGTGGATTAATGGCTAATTGATTTTCCAACTTCATACCAATTAATAGATATTTTCCTATTTTGGAGTTGCTAATTTCAGACCAAATCCACCTTAATTTTAGGATTCTATTATTTAGAACGTTTTTAGCTATTTTCCTACTTTGGAGCTACTAATTTCAGACCAAATCAACTTTAATTTAAGTTTTTATTATTTATTACGTTTTTTAAATTTTCCTATTTTCAGTCATGTCATATAAATAGCATGCACTCATTATAATGGAGAAATTATTGAATAAAAATAAGAAAAACATGAGGTTTTGCTTCTTTTTTTGGTTTTTCAAGAATTGTGAACTTATCAGGGATTCTTCCTTGTGGCGTTCAAAATTTATACCTTCGGTTTGTGATTCAGTTATAACCATTGGTTCGAGGTCTGTTACTTATACCTCTAGTTCACGTTTCATTTATAAGCGTTAGGTTGGAGGTTCTATCAAAATCTGAATTTTAGCTTTCTTGGGAAAATATTCCAATATTATTTGTTGGGTCTCAAAGCGTGTCAATTGAGATTCGCATCACATCACAATCAAACACAATACTCCTAGGAATACCATGGAGTCGTACTATCTCTCTAAAGAACAAATCAGTGATGTGATTTGCATTATTAGTTTTATGACAAGATATGAAATGTGTCATCATAGAAAACCAATAAACAACCACAAAAATAGAATCCCCACCTTTCCTTGACCTAGGCAAGCCTAAAACAAAATCCATAAAAATATCGACCTAAGGTGCACTAGGTACGGGTAGAGGAGTGTATAATCCATGTGGTAAGACTCTAGATTTGGCCTATCTATAGGTAATGCATTTGGTACAAACTCTCTCCACATCACATTTCATCCTTGTCCAAAAAAAATGTTCATGTAACACTTCTAAAATCTTCCTTACACCAAAATGACCCATTAAACCACCTCCATGTGCTTCACACACAAGCAACTCACGCATAGAACTATTAGGCACACAAAGTCCATTCTCTCTAAACAAGTACCCATCTAGTCTACAGAATTTACCAAACCCTGCCTTCTCACATGCTCCATACACACTAGTATAGTCATCATCATTAGTATATAATTCCTTAACTTATTCAAATCCCAATAATTTTGCATTTAAAGTAGAGACAAGGGCATACTTTCTTGATAATGCATCAACCACAATATTTTCCTTATCTTGATTGTATTTAATCACATTAGGGAAGGTCTAAATGAATTTCACCCACTTGGCATGTCTTCTATTCAACTTACCTTATCCTTTCAAGTGTTTCAAGGACTCACGGTTAGTATGTATGACAAATTCTTTCGGCCAAAGATAATGTTGTCAAGTCTCCAATGCTCTCACCAATGCATAAAGCTCCTTGTCATATGTTAGGTAGTTGAAAGCTGTCCCATTTAGCTTTTCACTAAAATAGGCTATTGGCTGCTTCTCCTGTATCAAAATAGCTCCAATACCTATTCCTGAGGCATTACACTCAATCTCAAATGTTTTAGAAAAATCAAGTAATGCTAATAAAGGAGCACCACATAACCTTTTTTTAACAATTTTAGTGAGTGGTGCGCTAATGTAGTGAAATCTTTGACAAATCGGTAATAAAAACTAGC